>JAAOWG010000310.1:0-24127 GCA_036491945.1 Paranurophorus simplex
CAAAAAATCAAATCTGAATTCTTAAAACGCCCCAAGATACAACCATTTGAATTCGTTCACAGAATCTCGGGCCACCCTCTGTAGTAAGCATTGGGATAATTAAGCTTAAAATGATTCATGGATTGTGGTTTTATAATTTGTAATGTTGAATATCTTAATTTCCATGTTTTCAGGTATCTGTTAAAATTGTGTGCAGAACTGGAAAGGTTGATCGAGAAATGGATAGTCCGATAAAAGTAGGAAATTCAGTGGGATACACGAATTCATCTGTACACTTTAACTACAAAGTAATTTGATTAACGTTGAAATTGAGACTTGAAGAAAATTCTTTTCTCATTAAATAGGATATCCGAATTACCGGTATAACTCCAAACAAAGGTCCAAGAAGTGGGGGCACTCAAGTAACAATTATGGGATCTCATTTGAACATTGGTTCAAGTGTACGAGTAATGCTCAAAGACTATTCGTGTCATGTTAATGCTACACATTCCTCAAGTTCAAGAATTACTTGTACAACGTCCCAAGCAATTACAAATGAGACTGTAGGAAGACTTCAAGTAATGGTTGATAATGCAATAAGGGAAATTCAAGATGATAATTTATTTCGATACATGCCTGACCCAACAATTGTTGATATTAAACCACTTAAAAGTTTTGTGTCCGGGGGTAGAATGATTACCGTTCACGGGACAAATTTGGATGCCATTCAAATCCCTGAAATGGTAGTTTACACGGATCAGCACTCGACAATCATTTCAAATCGTACTGTAAGTATTGATGATACAAGTTATTAGTATTGTATAGTTTCGTCATTTGAATTTAATTGTTTTAGACCTGCTCTGTGATAAACCCCACACAAATGGAGTGTCCATCGCCACCAATCAACTCGGATTGGGAACAGCAATTGCTTAGTGGTATAAACATTAATTATGGGGCTTATACGTCTAGCTCTAGAAGAAACACTCGCGGTACTTTTGGAGGAAGAAGGGCCGACAGGGGAGCAGAAATTATGAAAAGAGTTGGATTCGTAATGGATAATGTAGAGTCAGTTCTAAAACTACAAAATTATCTTCCTATGGATAAATGCCAATTAGTTTATGTAGAAGACCCTCTAGTCTATCCTTTTCCCAATAATTTAAAGTTGTACAAAGGAGATACATTGGTTATTGAGGTGAGTGGCTTTATTGTAACGCTTCAGACATAATGGATGGTATTTTATTGATGGGGTGATGGATACCATGGCCCGTATATTTATTGAGCTCAAAATAATTTATTTGCATTCGAAATGTGTTTAGGGAGAGCATTTTAACGAAGCTTGCGATGAAACGGACGTGAACGTATCAATAGGTTCTCAAAAATGCAACGTGACCTCGTTAGCCCAAATGCAGCTAGTGTGCACTCCACCTGAATTTCAACCAAATGGAAATGATGAACGGGGTCTTCCAATGGTCACAGTGCGAATTGGACAATTTCTCAAGTTTCAAGTTGGTTACCTTCAGTATGAACTAATGAAGACGAGTGTATTTCCTGTGGAAGCATACTGGGTGGTTGCAATCTCGGCATTTATACTTCTCTCCGTATTTGTTTTCATTGTCTTTATTTACCGACGAAAATCTACACAAGCAGAACGAGAATACAAGAGAATTCAAATCCAAATGGATACACTTGAAAGTAACGTTCGCTCAGAGTGTAAGCAAGGTAAGTTTTAACACTTAACCTCATTACCTCCTGTTACCTTTGTGTTGCTGTTTACAGCATTTGCCGAGCTCCAAACTGATATGAGGGACTTGACTGCAGATCTGGTAGCTTCTGCAATTCCTACATTGGACCATAAAAATTATGTGATGAAAGTATTCTTCCCTGGTGTTACGGAGCACCCAATTTTGAGAGATCCAAAAGCACGTCAAATTATTTAACTCGTAATAATTGTGCTAATTTATTTTTTTGAAAACAGGTTAGAATTAATGGATCTTCTACAAATTATGATGCTGCCATGAGCCAGTTTGAACTTTTATTGAATAACAAGTACTTTCTGCTTACTTTTATTGAAACCTTGGAAGGGCAACGGTCTTTCAAACTTCGTGATAAGTAAGTTGAATCCCTTTCAATTTGTGAAACTTTTTAAAATATTACTCTTTTGAATTCCAGAGTTAATGTTGCATCTCTATTGATGATAATTCTGATGGGAAAGATGGAGTATGTTACTGACATATTGCAAAGCTTACTTTTGAAATTAATCAACAAATCCGTCGGATCTAAGCATCCTCAACTAATGCTTCGTCGAACAGAAACCGTTGTAGAGAAAATGCTATCAAATTGGATGGCCCTTTGCATGTACAATTATCTGAAGGACCATGTTGGGCCATCCCTGTTTCTACTTTTTAAAGCAATTAAATACCAAATCGAAAAAGGTCCAGTCGACTCTTTAACGCATGATGCACGGTACTCTCTTTCCGAAGAACGATTACTCAGAGAACCGATTGACTTCTCGGTTGTGGTAAGTAAGAGAAAAGTTGTTTGCTTCATTTCAATCATTCAGTTCAAGAGATAAGTGAATGAACTGAATTATGTTATGTTAATTGTAATAATTATTATAATTATTATAAGATTATTATTACTCATGCAGATAATCGAAAAAATTGTATGATTATAGACGATTCATTTGGTGCAAGAGGATCCTTATTACGAAAAAATTCCATACCAATCATACCAAACTTTTCAAGTGGTGCAGGAAGAACTAGATGAAAAAATTCAATGCAAAGTTTTGGACTGTGATACAATCACACAAGTCAAATCAAAAATCTTGGACGCATTGTACAAAAACACCCACTTTAGTCTCCGTCCTTCTGTGAATGATCTTGACTTGGGTACTGCCTTGTTGATTGTTCCAACATATTTAATTTATAACCACTATTCTATTCGTTTTTTTGTAGAATGGAGGCATGGTCGTGGCGGTCATTTGACCTTACAAGATGAAGACTTAACAACAAGAGCTTCCAGTGGTTGGAAGAAACTCAACACACTTGCTCACTACGGCATCAAAGACTCTGCTGTTATGTCCCTAGTCGCTCGTCCTAATGATTCATACTCAAACACTATGAGCTATTGTAAAAAGCCAAATAACTATCATACATGTAAGTATATACTTGTGAAAACTAAGAGGTGAAATGAATGTAACTCATTTTGTTTTTGTATTTGGCAGATTCTGGAGCTTATCTTAATAATAGCATGTCCCCTGTGGTTGGAAATAATGGCGTAAGCATGAGCATGGGAATGAATATGACGTTAGGCAACTCTAACCACTCCAGTCGTGATTGCCCTACTTATCACTTAGTAAAACCAGTGGATGATCATATGTCAGCAAAAGATCACAAGCTCAATGAAAGAGATCGGGCACATAAAGCCGTCCCAGAAATATTCTTGACTCGACTCCTCTCAACAAAGGGAACAATTCAAAAATTTGTGGATGACTTTTTCGATTCCATATTTACAGTTAATGATTCTCTTCCTCCTGCAATTAAGTGGCTATTTGATCTCTTGGATGAAGCTGCAGTAAGACACAGCATAGTTGATCAAGAAGTTATTCATGCATGGAAGTCTAACAGGTTTGTTTAAAAAATTGTCGTACATGTATTGGACGATCGTATAATGAATGTTTTAAAATTTCTAGTTACCCACTTCGGTTTTGGATTAACTTTATAAAAAATCCAGATTTTATCTTTGATGTGGAAAAGACTCCTACGGTTGAGACCAGTCTTAGCGTAATAATGCAAACAATGATGGACTCTTGTGCGACATCGGAACAAAGGCTTGGAAAAGATTCTCCGTCCAGCAAACTTTTATTTGCCAAAGATATTCCGCACTATAGAAATTTGGTTTCTAAATTCTATGCTGATATCAAAAATCTTCCTCAAATTTCTGATCAAGAGATGAATTCGGCAATGCAGCAATTATCCATGGCTCATCTTGCGCATTTTGATCATGCAGCTGCACTCAAAGAATTATATTGCTACGTAATTGAGTACAACAATCAGGTATGCTTTACATATTACCGTGAAATTTTTGTTGAAAAACTTTTTAACATGGTTTTTAATTCATTTCAGATTTTGGAAGCGTTAGAAATGGAGCCATATTGTAAAAAAATGCATTTAGCTCATCGTCTTGAAAACTGCGCCTGTACTCTTGAAGGAGAAGAAACTTCATTGTGCTGACAATTAGCCCCTCCAGTACCACTTTCATCCTCTTCCAACTGTGATAGCCCCACGAACAATTATATGTACCATACGCTTCTTCACAACAATGTCCATCCTTACTACAAGAGCCATTCTCAACTTTCAAACCATGGTGGTTCTCTACATCGGCCAATAAAGGGGAATAAACAGAATTATCCCTCTTCTGTGTACTCACAACTGTACGATTAATTATGGAGCGTATCTTTCAGTCAGGATGAATTAGTTTACTCATGTACTGGAGGTGATTATATATTTCGATTTTGACTATTTATGTATGACTATTTTTATTTTGGACAAAATACATTGTTTTGTCAATGCCTTTACATGCGTTATTATGAGCATGTAATTTGTCCTAACTTGTGTGCCTCAATTTCACAAAAATAGTGATAGACTTTGTTTCAAAACTTAAACGATATTCGAGTAGAAAGTTTGATTACTTGTTCTTGTTGTTTGTGAACCTTTACAACTTTCTTGTATCGACTCGAAAGTGAATAGCATGCATTGTCAGTTTCAATAATTATAAATTTTAAACGTGAACTTTTTGTTAAACAAGTATAAGACTGAGGCGTCTTTTATACAAATCAATATTATACCGCATAGGTTACCTTAGAAGATGTTAAAAATTCTGCAGTCAACCTTCTGTAAAACCAGCCACCTACATATACATGTATGTATATATGTATCTGTAATGTAATAGATACATATTTACATATTTACATACATACGATAGTACTTTGTATGAAATTTTTAAACCTACATTAATTAATATGGTGCTGGAGCAATTATTAATTGATTTATAATACAATTGACATCAATGACAAATGATTTTGAAGTAAATGGATTAAATGGCATTAGTTCCAATGAAGGTCTTGTTTTTATGTATAAATGCAGGAAATTAATGTTACTTTGATAAATATATTTATATAGTACGCTGCTTATCAAACGAATTGAAAGGTACTAATGTTTGCTACGATTATTTATTTACCGGTATGTCCCGTATCGATAAGTTTTATCAACTGCTAGTCTTTATCCTTATGATTATTTATTATTTATTGAATTGAATAATAAATATTAAAACAATGAAACTACCAGCCTCATCATGTATCATTTTGAAACTAAAACTATTTATAATGTATTTAAGATTTAATTGAAAAGTCAATATTAACTATAATCAGGTTACATAACTAAAAAAGAGCAACGAAATAAGGCCAAAAACTTGAAAATTTCATTGTTTCATCAGACTTGTTTGAGTAAGTCTAAAATTCCAACGTCTTGGAGGTTTGAAAATGATGGATCTTGTCCTCCTCCAGTATTCATTTGATTTATAGGAGCTCCACTCATTTGACCTGTCACTTGACCTCCGGACATACGTTGCATACCCTGCATTTGCATATTTTGCATTCGATAATTTGGGGCAGCTTGTTGTTGAAGTAAATGGCGTAGGCCAGGATTACCCTGTGCAACTGCTCCAGGTCTCATCATCCTCATTTGGGACGGATTCTGCGCGCTTATCATGCGAGGAATACCTTGAACTTGGGATTGTTGTTGCTGAGATGGTTGATTTTGCATCTGCATTGTGCCTTGGGTTGGAACAGGGCCTTGGTTAGGGACATTGCTATGTCGTTGTTGAAATTGCAACTCCATTTGTTGAGCTTGTTGCAACGTTTGTTGCAGTTGTTGAATTTTTAACAAGTTTTGTTGCCTTTCAATCTCATACATGTCGACTACGTTACTCGTAGAGTCAACAACGCTTGAATGTGGCTGTTGTTGTTGTTGTTGCTGTTGTTGTTGTTGTTGTTGTTGCTGTTGCTGTTGCTGAATACTAGGATTTTGCAGTTGTTGTGAGATCTGCTGCATTTGTTGAGGTTGTTGTTGTTGGGCATTTTGATTCTGACTTAATTGCTGAGCAAGTACTGGATTTCCCATAGCCGACTGAGGCTGACTTAGTTGTTGTGCGAGGCTAGAAATTTGACCATTTCCTTGGCTTGGTATTGTCATTCCAATGGATGGAGGGCCTCCTGGTTGAGGAGAACTTGGAAGACCTGTGGGAGAGTTGAATGTATGCCTTAATGCTTGTTGTTGCGTCTTTTGTTGTTGAATAACTTTCCGGATTCGATCAACAAATCCAGCTTGATCATTAGGTATAAAGCCTAAGTAAGCATGTCGTTCTTTGCTGTAAAGTAGGATCAAAACTTTGATTGTGCAGGACGGCTGTTGCATTCCTGCTCCGGTAAAATGGACACATCCAGCCTGCACAAAGAATATTTAAATATTTAAAATCCTTTAGCTTTCTTACAAATCCTGAATCCAAAACTCTGGTTAAAGATGTTAGTGCATCAGAGTTTTGTAAAGTGAAAAGAACTGTTTTAACTTCCCGAAAATAAGTGCCTCCTAAGCTGCCAACTATTGCTTTGGGTATCAATTGCATTATCAATCTTTGTGGCCAACCATCTCCCTTAACTTCTGCTTCTCCACCAGGGCCAACACTAGAAGAAACTTGACATGGGACTTGTCGGGGTATTTTTGATCCTTCTGGGGAGTCATTAGGGACAAAATCTAACTTTTCTTTAAGTACATCTCTTGCATGCATTACCTTTTTGTTTTTCATGCCACTCGAGCAATCCTGACCAAATGGTATGACGTTCTTTAGGGTTTTGATTCCCTGGAACTTGACCTATAGCCACCAATTGTGGGGATGCTGTTGTTACTTGTGAAGTTGTTTGTGGAGGGTTTTGTAACTGAGCTAGCAACGGTGAATTTGTGTTTTGTTGTTGTAATTGCTGCTGTAAAGCCGAAGAAGGACCTGAAGTAGTGGTCAGTGGCGTTTGCTGAGGTTGACCAGCTTGTGATGATGAATTTCCCTTAAAAACAGTGAAAATTGTTGGCAAAGAAATTTATAATTAAAATAATCTTCACACTACCATTAACAATTGTTGTGGAGTCTGCATTGTTTGCTGTTGTTGCTGAATGGTAGGATTTTGAAGTTGTTGTGAGATCTGCTGCATTTGCTGAGGTTGTTGTTGTTGCAGTTGCATTTGCATTCTGGCTTGTTGCAAAGCTTGGGCTTGTGAGGGGTTTCCCCAACGCTGTTGCGCCTGCATTTGATTTTGCATACCGATTTGTGGGGTTAATTGCTGCTGGCTCATTTGTCCAGCATTAAGTTGCTGTTGTCCCATTTGTCCTTGTTGCTGTCCCATTTGTCCTTGCTGTTGTCCCATTTGTTGCTGATGCGGCTGTCCCATTTGTTGTTGCTGTTGCTGTCCCATTTGTTGTTGCTGTTGTTGTCCCATTTGTCCTTGCTGTTGTCCCATTTGTTGTTGCGGCTGTCCCATTTGTTGTTGCTGCTGTCCCATTTGTTGCTGCTGTTGCTGTCCCATTTGTCCTTGCTGTTGTCCCATTTGTCCAGCATTAAGTTGCTGTTGTCCCATTTGTCCTTGCTGTTGTCCCATTTGTCCTCCGTTGAGCTGTTGTTGTTGTTGTCCCATTTGGCCAGGGTTTAATTGTTGCTGATTTATGGTCTGCTGTCCCATAGGTTGGCTTAATTGTGGTAGCCCCGTATGTGTCTGTCCAAGTCCTAACTGTTGACTTAGCTGGGAAGTTAATTGCTGCTGGTTCAAGGATTGGTTCAATTGTGGAGCGTTCAGTTGTTGAGGCACAATGGGTTGACTAAGTTGTTGATTTAACTGCGGATTTAATTGCTGCTGGCTCAATGATGTCATGGGAGGCGTCAAACTTTGGGCGCTCCCTTGCTGCTGCCCAATAGTAGATTGTTGGCTCAATTGTTGGCTTAAATTTGAGTTTAACTGTTGCGGATTCATTGCTTTTCCCAAAGGATTCATTGGTGGGGTTGGTAATGGATTGATTGGTAGCGGGGGGTGCGGCCTCATCCCTCGTATTCTTAAGTGTGCAGCATTCAGGGTGTTGGGATTGCTAAACCCTGGTTGTTGAGAAGTTATTAGACCAGGAGCAGAAGGAATGTGAAAGCTTTGGGCCGTTGTTGTCGTCGTCGCTTGAAGAGGATTTAATGGCTGACTGTTATTGACCATAATTTGAGGAGGGGTGGGTGTGGCCACTGGTTGAGGAGGCTGAGGTTGTGTAACTTGAATTTGTTGAGCCGGAGCTAAAGGTGGGGGTGGTGGAGTAAGTTGATTATTCATAGCAGAAAATGATGACGTGGAAGACACAGAAGAAGGAGCTTGAGGAGTTGGAGGAGCGTTGATGATGGGAGGAGGTTCAATTGGAACAAGTGCTTTAGTTGGGGTAGGAGTTATAGGACGCTCCTTACAGGGGACAACAACAAATGTAAAGATAAGGACTTTAAATGGAACTATATGACACCATACCTGAAGTTGAAACCCATTCAGCAAAACCAAATGTCGGGGATCTCTAGAATATGTTTTTTGCGAGGATGATTCACCTCCGGAACAATCAAACAAACTTATAAGGGCTTGCAATTAGAACATCAATTGTTAGCATTTATACCCATCTTTTTTTATCACCTTACCTGGAATCTTTCTTGGAGAAAAGATGGATAAATGTATCCCTTTCTCCGGCATAGAGGATGCTAATTGTTCTGCAGTCAATCCTTTGTAAGATCCATCTTGCCCAATGGCCTCGGAAATAGGAAATCCATAAGGTTTACAATTACATATAAGTACAATGTGCTTCTTTGCTGTAACATTATGTGGTCAATTTAAAGCTCGGAGGAATGTACAACTCACGAGCTGGGGAGTCTGGTGCTAAACATCTAAAATTTTGAAGATCTTGCAAACATTGCAAAGCTGTTGCTAATCCTTCACCAACGTGTGAGGTTGCTTCACCATAACCTCCACTGAAAGCTATCTTTTCAATCATGCTCATCAACTTATTTGACGTTGTAATAGGACCATGAGCTTCGGTCAAATAGCCCGGAAGTATATCCGATGAATGAAATACAACCAATCCATAAAGCGTGAAATTACTCTGTAAGAAGAAGAAGAAGAATCAATAATAAATGCTCTCCTATTGTTCCACCCTTACATCCGATCCACTATCTCTATCCTCAATGTGTCCGTTATTAAACAATCTAAGAAAATGGGGCCATGTAATTACATAAATATTAGCAAACTTACTCCAACGTTGGTGAAATATAGGTTTGTTTAAGTTCATTCAAATAAGCTCCACAAAGTGCCGTTCCTTCCACCACAAAAATAACGTCATTGGGAAGGATTTGGGAGGATTTTGAAGTAGTTGCATTTTTCCCGATCACCATTTTTTGTTTTATATAAAATCCCGAGCACCCGAGCACCTTAAAACTAAAACCGTACAAATAAAATAAAGTTGAACCTTTTTTGTATCGTGATGGGGGGGCTGTTGCTCGTTCACATCACATCGTCTCATTGCATTGCATTGCATTGGTTGGATATAGAAAGTAGAAAATGCGTGTGCTGTTCATTTGATGTACTTTTTATATCCTTGCTGTATAATGGTAATATTATTCAAGTCAATTTATTTTGCATGATATTTATTCAGCTTCCATTTAATTTCACAAATCCCACCCTCCCTGGCCATCGGTACATGATAAGATATATCAGCTTTCAATTGTATTTGTATGATTTTAATGCAAACTCCTTTGCATGTATAGATTACATTTTTGCATGAGGGGATTTATGAATTAAGGTCGTCCAAGAACGGCGTCAAATATGGTTCTGACTTCCGCAAAAACCTATGCACAAGCCCTTTGAATATTGGATGTAATAAGTACTACACATAAGTTACCATATCCGGGCCTGCAGAAGCATCCACTCTTCTGACTAGATTTTTGTCAAAAAAGTGGTTAACAATGGGCATTGTATCATTTACATAGGTTTTCACTCGTTTCTTTAAACTCTCTGGGTTATCATCCGACCTCCCACTTCCAGCTTGACCACGATTCAAACATCGATCCACACAAATCTCTTCAGAGACATCAAAAAAGAGGACAAACAGCACATTGACTTTATCCCCCATTTGCTTTTCCCATCCATCCAAATTATCCTGATTCCGAGGGAACCCATCGATAAGGAACAAGTTGCAAGCGGTTTGGTTCATTGCCTGCAAACAGAAGATGTTGTACTACTATTTGATCTTTATTCCCACCCCACCCTTTCAATCAATGAGCATGTAATTTCCACCGGAACAATTGTCCCATTCCTTATATGTTGGTCAATAAGTTCTCCATATTCTGAGCCCGGTTGATTCCTTTCTTCTCGAAGTAAATCTCCGGCGGACAAATGAACAAATTTGTACGTCTACAAATTCAATCATATAATGATAATAATAATAATATTAATAATAATTATTATTATTATTTGCTTGTAAGCCTGTAGCCCTTGCAATAATGGGAATTTGATAGCAATGTAAATAACAAGTAGTTGGGTTAAGTTGGTCCCCTTTTGTTAGTACCTGTACTATTTTAGAACATTGTGTCCCCTTCCCGGCCCCAGGGCCTCCAAGAACAAATACTACATTCGGCACCTCTTTCCGCACACTCGTCATCCTCCTCAAAGGGATCCAATGATGAGGGTTCCAATGATGACAATATTCAACAAAAATATGATCCCCACGATGTAAAGGATTTACTCTAATTTGTAGTTCCCACACGAACTTGGCATTTTTAAACAATCCAACCATTTACCACTCCGGCAACAAACGTTGTTGCACTATGCTGGAGCTGGACACAAAAAATGAATCTATATCCATGTCTTGAGTGTCCCTTAAAGTTGGCCCTTAAAACCCTTACACTTACAACTCCCTCAATTAATGTTGAATGATAAGTACTTGATGGGGGTTATCCTTGAAATCATCAAGGTTTTCACATCCTTGGTGTGGGCTCAAAAAAAACTTATAGGGAAAGTTGAGGGATAGGAGGATGCTTTCTTTTTACAGGATTTCGGGGAAAACGGGAAAATCCGAAAGAATTAGAAAGACAGGGAGGTTAATTCAGGGTTTTTTTTAAAAAAAAAGATCCCAAGGGATTTCCCTCTTGAGGACAAAAGATTACAATTCATGGGAATAAAAAAGATTTGTTGAGAAATGGCTGCTGAAAATGCCTCTCGGTCCCTCTTCCCTATGTTCTCTTTCACATTGAATCCAGAGGTATGTATTATTTATTATTATTTATTATTATAAAATGATCTTATTCCTCAAGGTTATACAATAAATATCCTTTTTTTTGTAGGTATTAACATTCTTATGGGGAATATATTCACAGGCAGGGTCGGAAGAATGGAAGCAAGAGCGTTTGAAGCCGTCCCTTCAACTATTTCTCCAATATCCAGAAGAACAAAGGGATCTTTGCAATGTTCTCAAATGCACAAGTTCGTTTTGTATGGAGGAAGGTGGTTGATTATGATTTTGTAATTGTTGCAGTTGTTACGGGTGGGATCACAATGGTGGTTGGACTCTCTTCTTACACAACCTACAAGGTTTTGCAGAAATTAAACAATCAAGGGCTCCAAGGACCTAAAACCTTCATCTCAAACATCATCCATAAATTGAAAGCACCCAAGGAACCCCTGGCTTCCAATTCTCTTCATATGGGATTGAGAAGAACATCTTTAGCAATCAACAGTAAAGCTAGTGATCACGTCGTCATAGTACAGCGACCTTCTGAACTCTTGCTAAATGATCACCTGCATCCAGCACCTACAACCTTAATTTACAATAGATTAAGGAATGAGCACAATGAACAAGGTGGCTCTCCTTCCATCACTCCTTTAAATGGAGAGGTTGCATCTGGTGATGAGAATGTGTTTGATGTCCAAGTAAGTTATAAATACTACAAATGCTAAGATTGCACATGATCAATAGATTTTGTGTTTTAATACAGGGTCAATACTTTGGTCCAATGCCATCAAATGGAGATGAAATGAGGGAGAATCGAGACCAACTTCAATCCTCAGTCACGCCCAATTCACCTCAATCCTTTTTAAATGATAGATACGAATTGCTGAGGAAGTCCTACTTGCCTTCAACCCCTTCACCATCCGCACGTACTTAAATTAGCTAAAAGAACTGAATGAAACATCTCTAATCAGCCTGCATCTCATGAACTGCAACGTAACGTATTTTCAATGCATTTGATAGAATCCTAGAAACCATGCACAACCTACTTTTTTGGTCTGTGTGTCTTGAAGGTCTTGCAAGCCTTCAAAGTATGCAAAGTGCTCAAAAATAAAGTGTAATATTACCCGGATTACTTTCATAATTGATTTGTAATTGGAGGAAATTTTGTTTAATAATAATAATCATCATCATCATATTTACAAATCTTAATTAAGCTTTGAATAGTTTTATAGCAGAAACCAAATGGTAATAAATATGCTAAATTAATTGTTTGCATCACCTATAAGCACTTATTTATATGACAGAGCATACATTGATCCTCACCTTCATAATTGTTTCGTATTCATAATTGTAGAAGTGACAATTTGTTTAGCCGTACGAGTATAATTTTACAGACGAGTTGTGTATTCTTGTGTGTAACAGCATAGTGCGTAACAGTGGTAGTGGCATTTCATTTGTTTCTGATGGCTTCCCTCCCTCTGATGTTGGCGTTATTATCATTATTATCAATTACCATTTATTATTATTAGCACAATCAATCAAATATTAATCAATTACACAATCCACCCTATCAAGTAGTATACATCATCATCATCTTATGGCATAGATATACTAATTTCATGGCACCGTAGAAAACATTATTGAGTATCATAACTTATTTACTTAATCAGTTTTACATTTTTACATAGCCTCCACTAGTCTAGCTCATTTTAATTCATAACATATGTATATTTATTTATTTATTTATTTATTTATATATATGTATATATACATATATAAATTCACTGAGATAACCACTTGTGCTGTTGTGGCTTCTCAAATCTAATAATTATGGTTTCGTTTCATATTGAAAGTCAAATTTTCGTAGATTTTCAAAATGATATAAAAGCTTTGAAGCCCTATCAACAATTGACTAATAATGTGGCATAAAGTAATCAAAACCCGAAGCAGAGTAAGGTTGACGTAGAAGAATCTTATTTTGGGAAATTCTTTGGTGTAAATGTTTTCACTTTAGTTTGATAGTAGTCATGTTACATTTTTAGTCTAAAAACACAAAAAGTGAATTTAGAACATGGCCAGTAACAGAGAAAATTATCCAAACTTGTAGTCCGAACTTATGTTACATAATAATGTGTGTGTGTGGTTGGTTGTAAGATGGAATTATTATTATTAATAATAAAAATATATAAATGGTCATTGCCAGCTACTTTACAATCCTTAGATCGTTTGTATATGAATGAATGTTGTTGTCTCAAAATTATATCAAGTATTTAGCAGGTAGGATATATACATATATCTACTATATTCGTCATCAAGTCAAACGTCATACGTCCTCCAAACTATTCGTAGCTCGGAAGTCGATGCATATTTATATGTTTATAAACAGACTTTATCTGACTCAACCAAACCCCAACCAATAATGATAAACTCAAAATCTAACAATTGATAAGCTCAATTAAATACTTGGCATACCCCAGGTTTACGATTACTCACAAAGGCATTATAAAATTCTAAAGGATAAAACATCCGTAAAGCATAAGCGTTGTTGGTAAACAAAGTTTAATATTATAGTTACCTATATAGATTATAAGGCTTTAAACTTGAAAAATTTGAAAACTTGCAATTATTTGTTTTCTTGTGCGTTCTAATCGTTGCAAAAAGAAATAAAAGTTTTGCATGATTTTAGATCACTATTTTATATGGCATGTTAATAATTACACAGAACATACAAAATTTGGCATGTGTGATTTCCTTAAGTGATAAGTAGAGAAAGAGGAATTCTTACCAATTTACAGGTAGAAAACGTTGAACATTGATTCACAAAAATTTATATATGCATATACATATGTATTTGTAAATAGGAAAGGGAATTATAAATTTAGCTTTTTGAACTACATTTCCAAATACTAATAAAATCATGAGCCAAAGATTTATTTACCTGTACAAATCAACAGTTGTTTGTCAATGTTAGTAAATGCATCAAAACTACGAAATATATATGAGCCTCAGAATTTAAAAACGTTTCAGTAACAATATTTCTGCTAAGTGTCAGTTGTGCTTATTAAATGCATAAAAATCAGATTATTACTGCATAGACTTATGTGAATCAATTTTCATAAAATTGTCTCGTTGTAGCTTTTAGTAGTTTTAACATATGCGAATGTAATTTGCGGTTTTTGTGTTCAGTAATAAAGAGATAGGATGAATAGTAAAATTCTCATTCTTACTAACGACGGACACAGCACAATTAAACAGTTGGCATTCATTGTAAAAGTAGTAAAAACGAGCATTCTTCTTTGCGTTTGCAACAGTCTAGTTCAGGTTACATAATAATTTCCTTTCGAGGTCATGATGAGAATAAAAAGAAAAAATAGCTCTATTGTTACAATTAGTAATAGCGACACAATGTTATCATTTGAAACAACATCCCATTTCACCAAAGCTTCAATAGATGATACAATCCTTTTACATTAGAAGACTAAATGTTACCAAAACCAAAAAGAATTAGCTAACTTAACAATGGAAGAAATAATAAAAATGCTCAAGATTTGTCAAGGGATAATTATTAACAACCCTTCCATAATGTTTTGGACAAGTTACGTCCACCATGTTTTCATAATGGTTAGACAAAGGAAAATCAAGAATGTGGAAAATGATATCATTACATAATGCATTCCACCCAACCATTAAATTCACTATTGAACTAGAAAAAAACAACAAACTACCCTTTTAGATGTAATGCGGTACAAGAAATCCAATAATTCATTAGAATATTATGCGTAGGAAAAACTAATCCCACAAACGAATATCTAAATAAGTTATCAATCATGTCACTCTAAGTCCAATAAAACAGGAGTTACAGTCACACTATTAATGTGTAGTAGCTTTTAGATTTTGTAACCAAGATGAAATATTAAATGAAATCAATTTGACAATGAAAATAATGCAATTCAAACCAAAAACCCCCCTAAATGCGAGAGCCGAGTTTACATCATGACTGTACTTGTGGAGAAAGTAAAAGAGATTGAATGACAAGAATCAAAAAACGTAAACACTATAAAAAAAGCTCTAACATCCCCTATCTATTATGTAGCATTACACATGATGGAATCATAAAATCAACACAAACTCGCTCAAGTTAGTAATTAAAGAAAAATGAACAAACCATAGAAAATTCAAAAAATTATTAATTATACGAAATACAGATAACAAGATAAAAGGAATCCCCAGCAACGTAATTTGGTCCTAAGGAGACTGTATATTTTTTAAATCTCTCCAATCAATTAATTTCCAAAAAGAAAACAACCAAAACATTTCATTTTCATGCAATTTTAATTGTTGACCTGAGAAGGCGAACTGAATGTAGTTGAAAGCATGCCAAATATACAAATTAACAAACAATGATGTCCTTCAATACCAAAAACTCAATTCATATTACTAATAATATATACTTAAATTTACACTATACAGGAAAATAAGAGGACATGTTAACGATAATAGTTGTAATATTATGTAAACTTGGCAGTACAGTTGATTTTGGTTTACCTACATGAGGACTATGGAATTTTTGGGTAGTAAAAAGATCTCGGAAAAAATAAATTGGCTAATGAAATCAAAGTGGATTCAGCAGCCGTTGATTTATAACAAATTAAACTACACAATCTTACATCGCCACCAGCTTCTTGTGCTTTTTTGGTTGGGAGCAAAAAATTGTTTTGAGGTGACGATATGCAAAAATTATCAGATCAGCAACAGCAGTGCAGTAGCAGATGGAGGATTGATTTTGAAACTTTACAAGCTGGATGTTTTGAATGAAGTAGTTGTGGTAGTAGTAGAAGTAGGCACTGTATTTATGTTCTCTTATCAATAAGTTTTATAATAAGTAGGTTAGCTTAGTTGAATGTTGTCTCCAGCATTTGAAAACTGTGAGTTGTATTAATGATTGGTTGAGGCAAACATGGGCAGCAGTTCAGCAACAATATATAATTTTAGACAGCGACACAATTTAAAACTTTTCACATTAGCACTATGTCTCTAATGAACAGCTTTTCTCTTTTTATTCTAATGGGATTTTTTTGCAGCAAGAAAATTATCAGTGTAACTTTCACCACAAAAACGACACTTTCACCACACTATTTTACTTATATATTGGATGACAGAAAGACTAGTTAGTTGTATGAGATAAAGCTTCTTCATCATGTAAAAAATTCTAATGTATCAATAATTGTTGATTCACTTACAATAGTTCAGTATTACGCATATCACTCACAATAGCCCTGAGATTTGGGGTTCAGGGTACTCCAACAATTAGAATTACTTGGATTCTTTTTGCCACTAAAATAGGACAAATATAATTTGTGTGACTTTGATGCGAAGACTTATTGATCGAGTGCCATTTGATGATGATGATGATGATTTGATGTTGAATTTTTTCCCGTAACGAGTGCAAGCATACACGCCACACATACTCGTCAAGTTAGCAAATTTACATTTAAAACACTGCCGTTTGTTTCTTGGTGAATAGTTTGTACGGACATGCATTAATACCGGGCAGAGAATTAATAAACCTTTTCTAATCTTTACAGTGGGTCATTATACCAGATTGTACTCTTTTAAATTCAGCTGCAAAATTGTGTCTTTCACTGCTGCAAAGACGAATCGGATGTTTTCAGTGTCTGCATTACAAATACATCATTTATAATCTTTCCCATTCCGCAAGGAGATTGATGTTGTATTACCTGTGGCACAAGTGAAATGAGAGTATATTATTTTTTCACTGTCAGGATTCAAGTCAACAAACATTCGTAAAATGAACTCTCGGGCATGAATGGCATCTCGTTGAGGCCCTGTTAATAAATAAATGACAAGGCTCCTTGTATACTCCTGTTTCAAAAATTCATATTATAGTTTTTAAATTACCGTCATATTCTGGGAAATAGTCAACTAAATGTGAATACATAATTTTCTCTTCTAATAGATCCTTCTTATTCAAAAAGAGAATAACCGAAGAGTGTTGAAACCAAGGGTACGTTATGATGGTTCTGAATAAGGCCTTACTTTCCTCCATTCGATTCTTTTTATATAAAAAAAACAGGAAAAGCATTTTATACAAAAGTAGTCCAGTTGGCTGTATATTCAAAATTTTTTCAAATTGAACAATTTTCATACCTCATTATCTGATTCGAATAAAATCTGATCATACTCGCTCAAAGCGACAAGGAAGATAATGGAAGTAACATTTTCAAAGCAGTGTATCCATTTTCGTCGCTCTGATCGTTGTCCACCTACATCTACCATTCTATTTAATGAAAGAATGAGACAATGATTTAGTAATCTTGAATCCCAATATGAATTCTTGCAACAATCATACCGAAATATGATGGAATCGAGATCAAAAGGATACTCAATAATGCCAGTAGTTGGAACTCGAGCTCTTAGGATGTCTTGTTCCGTAGGTAAATAGTCGGGAGCACCGATTCTATCCAAATCACTTAAGTAGCTGTAAAATAAATAAATGATATAGACCAACTCCCAATATTCATACATTACAATAAACGACTTACTATCTGGCAGAATCTGTTAATTGGTACTCTCTTCTCCTGTCGTAACATTCTTGGATACCAGAGTCGCCCCATAAGGCTTTGATGGCTTCAACGTAATGTGATTCGAATGTAGTTACGGTTTCATAATCCACTGATTTTACTTGTTCTGCTTTTTCCTGTAAAACCTTCTTGTGAGTTCAATTTCCAATTGTTCATAAATTTATGCCACTTACTAACATAGAAGAGTCTGCATATTGAATTTTAAGCATCTCCATGGCACGTATCATGGCTTGCATCGCCATGAAGATGTTTTGATACACAAGTTTGATAAAACTACGCTTATCTTCATCTGAATATCCCGACCCATGGATAATTCTCATTTGTTTTATAAAAGTTGATTTACCCGATTCTCCAGTTCCTATATAAATACATATTTACAGGTATAGGTATTTTTTGTAAAAAAATATCAAAAAGAAATGATAACAATACACTCAACACATTATTTTAGATTCAGAAGCATACTCCAATATTTTGCATTATCTTGCCATACCTAACAACAATAATTTAAGTTCCCTACGAGCATCCCGTTTATCTCTTCTCAATTGTCTTTCAATTTCTTGATTAATTCTTTTCTGCTCTTTGGCCTCCTCTGAGAGACAACACGCCATCATTATGTCGCTTACTTTTCCTCTGATGGTAACACAATCACCACA
This sequence comes from Paranurophorus simplex, assembly GCA_036491945.1. Lineage (NCBI taxonomy): Eukaryota > Metazoa > Arthropoda > Collembola > Entomobryomorpha > Isotomidae > Paranurophorus > Paranurophorus simplex. Next base: position 18,574 of record JAAOWG010000310.1, read on the forward strand.
CCCACACCACAACGTTCAAGATTTCACTTCCACTTTCAACTATTTTACACTTTACAAGTCCCGGCCTCTGAAGCATTAATAGCACTAGCCAACAAAGCCCACCTACCGTCCACCCAATCCTGGAAATGCAAACAAGAGGAACAAGATATAAATGTTCAATAGCATTTATCTTCATTGTAATTGAGCAGCCATGATACAACATCATTATTCTAAATAAATCCAAAATTAGCTATGTAGTCGAACTTTTTTGCCCAAATAACTCTCAAATTGTTGTGCCTTGTGCGGTATTGCCTAATGAGTCAATCAAGAAGAAATGCTAACTTTATTTAAGACTAGTTCCCTCCCTTCCAGGAAGTTAACTGCAACCTATGATCTATCTAATCACATCTTTCTCAATCTTGTTCAGGCTCCTAGCTGTTTGCCTTTAAGTTTCCCTGACTTTGTACCTTTCTAACTTAAAATTTAGCTAGAATATTAGCAACTTTTGGCAATGAAAGTATATAGTAAATAGTAATATAGTCCTCTAACCGTTGCTAATTTTGTAACATGTCAACCAAACCCCCTGAATGCTTGTTGATGTCCAGAGTTGAAGGTGCTTGAGGTACGAGTTTCCAGTACGATTTGATCCTTTTGGATGAAGTGGGATGTGGGCATCCTCCAAAATTCTTGATTGTACGTATCGTACGTAGCCGTGTGTTTTATATAGTATGATGATGATGATCGAGATGGGTGAGAGAGGAGCCTCTCATTTTCATTCATAAATTAACATGGTTGGGATGAAGGAGAGGGTGGGAGGGGTGAAAGTTGCTGGATGGAATGGCATCAACAAAAGCGCTGGCGCAAACAAATAACAAAACTAGTAAAAAAAAATTACATTAGTTTTTTATTACTGCAAATGGGTGGGTAGGCAGGTAGGCTGTAGCTGAATAAATACTTGCAGATCTTTAGCTGTCCAATATTTTAGATCCCCATTAGATGTCAAAGGTTGAGGGAAATGATAAGTTCCCAATAGATTGTTCCCTCGTACTTGGGATTTCAATGGCAGACTCCAACCAAAGGGTTAGAAATCATGGGAATGATTTTGACCCCCCCATTGCAGCCCTTAGCACCTCTTCTCAGCTCCTACTTTCAAAAATGCTCAACGCAACCAAAATCCTTCTAACCCACACTGGCCTGTCCAGGTATAAGTCCTTATTATTTGGAGACTACATTGTACGATGACAGGTTCTTATATAATCTTTAAACTTTAAGGGATTGGAGAGGCCTGGCAGAACTTGGTGGAATAACTTCAGAACTAATGAACTATCTCAACACGAAGCAGGATCCGACGGGTGAAATAATTCAACACTTTTGTAAATCAACGGATTCTTGCTGCAAATATTTTAGCGATCTTAAAGCATTTTTAGCAGTTATTGATAGATACGATGTTATAGATGATGTCAATCCTTGTTTGGGTATGATAAGCACAATCCTACATTGACAGTTTAATCATGAAGGAATTGCTTTTTTATTAGAAAAGGATGCCCAAGCTTACAAGGAAGCTCAACAGAAGCGTGTATCGACTATGCAGACTCCACTTGATCCGTCTCTTGAGAAAAATATTTTAACAAAAGGTAAAATCTTGGAAAGTTTTGGACAATGCTGCATTAAATAAATATTTAAATTCCAGAGGACAGTGAAAGAATACATGCAGGTTATTCACTCACTATGTATGATGCTTTTCTCCTTTTTGCAGAAGAAGACAATGTTTTTGCTGAGCAAGTTGTAGAAAAACTAGAAGGACAATATGGGCATAAGGTATTATTGCATATTATTGTATTGTTTTCTTTATTTTGCACGATTTTTTTTGCATGCTATGCAGTTATGCCTGAAGGATAGGGATTTACTTCCTGGAATTATGTTTGTGAATGAAGTAATAGGAAGACTTATTGAAGAGAGATGCAACAGATTTCTTGTGATATTTTCTCCTAGTTTCCTTAAAAGCACTGCCAATAATTTTTTACTTTCTTATGCACAAGCCTCAGCATTAGGTGTGTTTTTGTTCTAAATTGTTCTGCACAATTAACTTTGTATTGCATTCACAGAATCAAGGGTGCGAAAGATAGTTCCTTGTTTGTACGAACCATGCGAACTGCCACCAAGCGTTCGATACTTGTTTTGTATCAAATACAATCGATCTGGAAACCTTTATAATTTTTGGGACAAGCTTAGTCATTCTTTGAGGACTGCATCCAATGTTGGAACAACTGCTTCGCCTGCATTAGTACAAAATTCTTTAAACCAGAAATCACCCCTAACCGGTAAATTTTTGTAGTACACATACGATGAAGAAATTCTCGATTAATTCAACTATATCTAAAAAAAACATGAATTCTAAGTATCTACTTATTTACAGATGATTGTATGCAGTGGTGGGAAGCGGAAAAAACTAAACGCACCAAAGATCATAAATCCTCACCACCTCCAACATACTTGCAAACAATGAATGAGGATGAAAAGCACTTAAAATCTAAACTTAGTGGGAGTATTTCGTCTTCGGATGCTAAAGAGATGTTGGACTCCATGTCAATAAGCTCAGATGCACATTTGTTAAGTTCAGGGATTGTCAAAAGTAAAAAATGGTATAAAAAGTTAAAAAATCCAATGGGGAAAAAGGATAAAACGAAACCGCAGAAACAGCTAATTGGCTAGAACAGCAGCAGCACCTGTGGTTTAAGAATTGTGATATTTTTGTGATATTTTTAATGGTTTGTACGCTTTGCGTGTGCAACACATTGTAATAAACGCATGTGATAAATAATATACAAATTTGTCAACAATGATTTCATAACTCCGCCATTGGATCGTCAATCAGTGCTTTTGAGGAATAAATTTAGTTATGAATATTGTTATTAATGCTAATGCTACAAAATTCAGTTATGCTATGTAGTTCGTCTACCACAATATTTATTCAAGGTACTCTTGTTATGCTGGCTTTTCAAGTTGGTCCTTTCTGAGTTCTGTTCTCTTTCAAAGTACTAGTTATTCATGCTAATCTTTAATTCCATAAAACTCATTTGCCTATTTCGAGAATTCATGGAACAGACTAGTAAATGTGACGATCAAACGACAAAACTACACAGTAGTATAAGTCTCAATTCCATAAAAGTACACCAACGCGATCAGACACATATGCATATAGTCTAAAACGGGTCAGTACAAAAAGTTAATACGACTAGATTCCAGGTAAGCTTAACATCAAATTTAATACGACCGTATTGTCATGTTTTAAGTGGAAATAATGCGCTCATCCACTTTAAAAGAGTATTTAAAAAAGAAATTAAGAAGGAAGACGATTTATCGACCATTTATAAGTAATTATCCGAATGATTAAGCCAATGAACAGAGAATACTAAGTGAGAAAATTAAATTTTTGCGACAATCACAGTAATATTAGCCACCTCCATGAATAACAAAAAAAGGAATCATTAAATCTTAAAATAATTCTCTAGTACATTCCTAATGCTACCATCGAACAAGATCTCTAAAATCCTCATTAACACTGAACCGCTTAATTGATTCATAACCAAGTATAATAAATGTACTAAAAACGCCTGATTGAGCCAACCTTGCGGAGAGTCCTTTGGTAAAAATTTTATAGCGCTCTTCGTGCCACAGCATTGAGAAAGTTTTAGGAAATGATGGCAGACGTTGCACCTAAAAATACAAATTCACATTATGAGTATAAATGAGAAGTGAAATAGCATTTACTAAACCTGTAAACGGGCTCGGCACACGTCCAACGGGTTGGTAATTATGGTGGTAGTCCATCCTCCTAACATAGCTGATAAACATTGAATTGCTAAATGGGAACAACCCAATGGCATTATTTGTATTAGTTTATCTGCAAAATTAATAAATCATCTAAAAATAAACAACAACGTAAAGTAAATATACGGGTCGTCTTACCTTGATATAATTGATAGAAGCCCCACCAAAGAGCAGAATTTGGCACATAAGTGGTCAACGATGCTAAATATCCTCGATAGAATCCGCGTATTCCATCACGCAGATAAATTTCTCGTGTGATTGCTTTTGTGATTTCCAATTTTGTTCGACCCTCATACTGAATTCCAAGTGGATTATAAACGTTACTGTAAAAGTCAAAAAGGGTTCTGCATTATTTGCATTGCATACAATTTATTCAAAAGTTTAGGGCCTACCCCCCTGGCAAATTGTTTTGTCGCATCCCAACAATCATCATGTGTTGGGAAATAACATCAAAGGGAACAATAATAGTTTGACCCACCACGGAAGCACAACCTCCTACATTTTGTAGAACTATTCATACTCAACTCAAACCCTTGATAAAACCTTACCGGCAATAAGGGCACGAATGTGACTGTAACAAAAACCAAAAATTATCAACCACCCAACAACTGATTACTTTTGAGAATCAAACTAAAACCCCTGTGTACCTGTCTTTAACTCCTTTCAAATAAAGGGAGTGACGAACACCTTCATATGTTGAGACATAAAACACCCCCGATATTATTTGAAAAGCAGAGACCCAAAATCCTTTGTAAAGTCCTTTAATCCCTTCCGATTGATAGATTTTTTTAAAACAATCAATAGTTCCATTATAAACAATGGCTTTTTCCTGAATCTGAAAAGCTAAGGGGTTACACAACAATGGGAATTACAACAATCCAACCTGTATCTTGGTCTTGACTAATGTAAGGGGGTATAAAATACATCGAATTACAAAGGAGCTGGCCATACTTAATGGATAAAACTTTTTCATATCCATCATATTCCACTCAATGACTTGAATTTGTGCTTCACTGGATGGTGCTAACCTACTTAAAACCACATCCCCTTCTTTACAACCCAAAGCGTTATAATTGTTCCAGTATCCGAATCTTAAAAGTGATGAACTATTGGAAGAAGTGGTGGGCTCTTGAGATTTACTTCCATTTTGCATCCCTTCCCCATTTACTTGCATATCTGTCCCTGGAATAGCAAACAAATCAGGGCTCAATAATCCCTTGAAGATCTTTTACAAAACTTTTCACAAATCTATTTTTTGACGAATTCAAATTTCCCGTCATTTTCTTCTCCTTTTGGGGTGAATAAGGACGGAATTAATGCCATGAATGAATTATTTATTGGCCTTGTTGTATGAGACCTATGAATCCAAGCCCAAGATATGATTATGAGGTTTTTGTGGGTGTGGTGTGTTTAATGGGCTGGACCTTGGTGTGTGCAGATAAGAGGATGGGGAGATTTGCATAATTCTACAAAAAATCCTTGAAAAGTTGTAATGCTATGAAATGGAGTTGTACAGCTAAATATTTATCTAGCAACGTCCAGCACCCCACCCACCAAACAAGACTAAAATTCCCCAAAACCATCCTTTGGCATTCAATTGTGAATTGTTGATGATTGTTTTGGCGTAAGCGTGAGTCGAGTGTTCGATCTAGTCATGAAGTTTGATAGCATGAATCTAGAACGTCACCCGACGCGTGCTTCACCTCAATATTATGGATAACCCTCTCACTTGCTCCTTTTCATC
>JAAOWG010000311.1:0-24080 GCA_036491945.1 Paranurophorus simplex
GGCCCTCGGACGTCATTTCTAAATAAAAATAAAAACCAATTAACAAAATTTCAATTCCTCTGTTGGGATCTCCCTACCCGCAATAAGATTCCCAAATAAATTAGGATTTGTAAACTTGGAATTAAATATTTTATGGAGCAGAGACACAACCAGTTCCTTCCACAGTCACGCCACAAGTGAGCTAAAAACCACGAGGCAATGCGTGGCCTGACTGAACTAAAAACCACGAGGCAGCACGTAGCCGCACATAATCCCGCCCCATATCACATTGCCCCCACAATCATACAAAAACCAACTCATAATCCTCATTTACAAATTGTTTCTCAAGTTTCCTCAAGTTTTATGAAGAAGTCCGGGGTGCTTTAAGATTCTAAAATTTCGACATATTGTAAACTTGCGGAGTACGGGACGTGATCTAAGTCCTCATTCTAGAAGTGGAGGGGACTATAAGGACAAGGATCAAAAGAGAGAAAGAACATGGAGAAAGAAAATATAGAGATTGAAGTTATGGAAGAGACGGAGAACTCATAATTATCAAATATATGATGTTGGAGGACGAAGAACTTTCCTGAGATCTCACAAGAAGGGCTTTGTCTCAAAGATTTACAACCTTTTCTTAAGGTCCAACAGTTTTATGACAATGGCTATAACTTCCCAAGTTGCATAAGAGTCTATGATACGTAGATATAGCCTCTCATTTGAATCTTTATTCCAAAGGACTCCAGGGCTTTTTTTAATCAGTTCTATTTGAGTAAGCAAACAAGAATGGAGAGATGCATGGAGAGGGAGAAGTAAAAAAACAGATTTAACAATCAAACAGTTTGGATGGGGTTGTAAACATTTGGATTTATTTGTGACAACCTGAACAACCATTATTTGTTGACTCTGTTCGTTTGACACTTTTTATCTTATTTAACTTTTTATTTTTTTTTTAAATTTTCATATCAGGGGACACTTTTTATTTTCATAAAAAATAGATTAGAACCTTGGACATCCTCCTCATATGATTCTCAATTGAGGAGGATATTAATTATTATGATTTTAAAATAACTGGAATTTAGGGGGAGTTGAAATATGAATGGGTTGTAGGTGTTAGTACTTGTACCTTCTTAACCTATTGTTATTTTGTCCCTCAATCCATCATAATTGTCAAAACTACATTATTATGTCAACTTCCATCCTCATCCCTTCAAAAGCCTAATTGAATATAAATCTTTTATCTTGATCCAAACAAAGTCACTCCTTCATCAATCTTTTGCTTCATTTCATGTACAAAAGTTATTTGGACATTTCATAAAGTGGAATGAAATGATAAGAACATAAGGTATTTGGGGTGAAGGGCTCAAAATAAAGTGGTTGTAACTTCTTGTAACAAAAAAACATCATGAAATGACACAAGCCTTGTTCATAAGTATTTACACTAAAAATAAAAGCCCCCCCAAAAAAGGTGTTCATAAATCCAACAAATTTGTCAACTAATGACTCTCGAGACTCCTGTCCTTTATTTATTTTGTGACTATTTGATTAGAGGGTTGGCTACAGGGTACTTAAGGATTTGTTTGTTTAAAAATTGTCCCTTCTCCCTAAAAATGAAGGAGAGTGATGTGAAGGTGGTTGATAATTGCTAAAGGAAACAGTACAGTAAACAAACAAAAGGATAGAGAGAACCCTTAAATATAAGGGACACGTTAAAGGGCTCCCTTTAAAGCCGTTGGAGACAGTGGAATTGTGATGAGTGGATAATTTGAAGAAATGAGTCTACAACCTGTAAAAACACATCCACTTTTGTATAATTTGTACTCTTGATTGATTTGCAGTTACTTTTATGAGATGAGGTTTTGTGCATTGATGCAATCCCGTCACAAATGGGCCTGGTCTTTAGGAATTGTCCTAAAATGAAAGAAATGCAGAAGAAAGGGTTGCAAATTGTTGATGGAAATCTCTAGAGTTTCCTCTCTCGTCCTGTTTTTAATTATTTCCTATGACGGCTTTGGAAAAGGGGATTGCAACATCTCAATAGCGTTGCATGTAATAATTTGTATGTGTTCCATTGTTCCCATGATGTTACGAAATATCCATGCTTTGTACACATGCACATCATCTTGTAATTCCCAAGAGGAAAGATGAGAATAAAAAAAATGCAAAAGTAGGAAAACCGGAGTGGCTGAAATAGTTGGAAGCAGTTACTTCACAACAACCACCGACTCATCTTTCATTCCAAATAAAGATCCATAAAATAATGTCTTCTCAAGATAAGCAAGTTGTAATCCTATCAGCTGTAAGGACCCCAATTGGTTTGTGTTTTTTTATTTAAAGAAGGAATAAGGGCCTCTTTTAATGGGAATATATATATTGTAGGAGGATTTTGTGGAGGGTTAAGTACCCTTAAGGCCCATGAGCTGGGTGCAAGTTGTATTAAGGAGGCCATAGCAAGGTCAGGGGTTAAGGTGGAAGATGTTTCCGAAGTTATTTATGGACAGGTAAAGGGTTAGTTGGAGGGATTTATTTGATATATTTGAGTTCCAGGTATTGACAGCTGGTCATGGACAAAATCCAGTAAGACAAGCTTCAATCAATGCAGGACTACCTGCCACCGTTCCAGCCACTATGGTCAATATGTTGTGTGGTTCAGGGCTACGGTAAAGGATGAGAATAAAATGAGATAAGAAGGGCCTATATAATTATGTTTGGATTAGATCTGTAATCATGGGGGCTCAAGCAATACAATTAGGAGATGCTCAAGTTGTGGTTGCTGGAGGTCAAGAGTCCATGAGCCAAGCACACCATTCCATACATTTAAGAAATGGAACTAAAATGGGGAATGGAACGTTGCTGGACACAATGGTTGTTGATGGGTTGACGGATGCTTTTCAAAATATTCATATGGGGATCACAGCAGAAAATATTGCAGCCAAATATAACATATCTAGAAAAGAACAGGATGAGTTTGCCTATAATTCTCAACGTAAAGCGGGGCTGGCTTTAAAGAATGGAGTTTTTAAGGCGGAAATCCTTCCAATCCAAGTACCTGGAAGGAAGGGCCTTATTACGGTGGAGGCTGATGAATTTCCAAAACCTGAAACTACGCTGGAAGGGCTTGGGAATTTAAAACCAGCCTTTATTAGGGATGCAAGTGGAACGGTAACGGCTGGAAATGCATCTGGGATCAATGATGGGGCGGCAGCTATTGTTTTGTCCTCTTCAGAGTTTGCAAGACGCTCAGGGATACTGCCAATTGCTAAAATAGTAGGATATGCTAGTACTGGGGTTGATCCAGCTATAATGGGGATCGGACCTGTAACTGCTGTTCAAGCTGCAGTAAGCTCATCATTTGTTATACCCAAAATTCCCAAATATTAAGTTCAAAAAAATGATTTCAGCTTAAAAAAGCCGGATGGAGTGTGGGTGATGTAGATCTTTTTGAGCTTAATGAAGCATTTGCTGCACAATCCGTTGCAGTTGTGAAGGAGTTGGGTATGAATCCGGACAAGGTTAATATCAATGGAGGAGCTATTGCTTTAGGACATCCGATTGGTGCGTCTGGTGGAAGAGTTTTAGTAACACTTCTTCATGCTCTTGTTAAAACGAATGGAAAAAAGGGGGTGGCAGCTCTTTGTGTTGGTGGGGGGATGGGGGTAGCTCTCTGTGTTGAACGAATCATATAAAATATCAAATAATTCTGAAATAATGTGCTTTGATTATGACAAACCTTCCAAACATGACAATATAAATCAACTTGATTCGGTTCGTGACTGCCTTAATTAGGTGCTCATTGTAAACTAGGAGTAAAAATCTGCAACTATTTTTCTACAATCAGCAGGGTATTTGGGACTTTGTGTAATAAATTGAACTGTTATAATCAATAAATGTAGTTGCTTTTTTTATTGGTGACAATATGGCAGAATAGATGTTATAAAAAGATTATTGTAAACAAAATTACCGATGTTTCATTAAGCCATGAAAAATACGGAAGCATCGGTGGTTTTGTTTTTTGATTCTATTGTCTATTTTAGAAGGACAGATAATTTAAGCAAGATTTAAGATGAGGAAGATTGCGAATTGTAAATCTCTCAACATCCAGGTAATGACTTTGGTGATTCTCCTTTTCCGGTTGCAATGCGATGGCGAACGAGGAAGGATGCAATGCATTCAGCACCTTTTTCCGGATCATCTTCATGAACTGCGTGACCCACCTGATGAAATACATGCATCTGAAATTTCCCTTGCATTTGGCCCACAGTTAATTCCCTGTCCAGACGATCAACTCCAGCAAGCATAAGTAACTTTGGGCACCGAACGGAAAGAAACCTTAAAAAATAGGATGAATATCATCAAACCTTCAAAATATTCTCCTTTAATACTTGACTTCTTACTTTTTTGAGAGACCTTCAAACCAACCCTTCCAATATTGCTCAGTATTGCTTAAATCAACTCTCCAGTTCACAGGATTGTCCTAAATTCAAAATTAATTAATCAAGACTTGTTGGAGGTTGTAATTGAAGTCACTTACATCTTGAGATGAGTCTTTAACAAATTTTGACAAGTCCATGTGACATTCACTTGGTTTCAATTCCAATTCCGTATTTTCCATCCCGTTGTTCATTTCCATCTCATCGCAAGCGGCACTACAAGTATACTGTGTAATTGGCTTTCCATTGCTCTTCCATTTCAATTGCCCCATCATTGAAATAGATGCTGAATCCAAGTTTTTAGTTTGGCCAGTTCGGGTACTGTAAAAAAAACGCAAAATCAACAAGTTTCCCTTATTTGAATACATACCACCATTGAATAGCCTCTCCCACAGATGTAAACTCCTGGGGTCTACTCTGAAGTACCAAATGCATGGAGCTCAATGCCAAGAGTGCAGATCCTTCCACCACATCCAGAATCACAAGACCAGCCAAATTGATATCCTTCAACTCTTCTTCAACTTTAAGTGCCACATTAACCGCCAAAGCTCCTCCCATTGAGTGTCCCACAATAACCAATGGCCTATCCCCCAACTTGTATTTCTCTTGCATCCACAAAATTGCATCCAGGACATCTCTAACAAGAAAACATTAATTAGTATAGTTGAATGCCCCCTCCCCCCCCTCAAAATCTTACTGTGTCAATACATCCAATCCGAGATCACTCTCATCCTTACAAGTCGACTCCCCATGACCCCTTAGATCTAAGGCTCCAAATTCCGCGACAACAAGTCGACTCAGCTCACTCACCAAAGGGCCCCAAGTAAGTCCCGAGTACCCTCCTCCATGTAGAAACAAGATGAAGGGGAGTGGCTCCGCCCCTTGTTGTACTTCTTTTGTACTAGAGGAGACCCACATGGCCAAAACATCATCATTGGGGGTCCTTATCTCCTCACATTTGAGGAAATAATTCCACCACCCGGTTGGAAGAAATTTTTTCCTCGCCTCCTCCCTTTTAATGAGAAAAAAGTCAAGTGCCCCCTCCCCCTTCGGGTGACTTATGTGCCCTTACCTCTTTTGAAGCCAAGCCTTCTCCACGTCAGTGTAGTCTTGAGGTTCTTTTTGAGAAATAAGATAAGGGACCTTTCCCTTGTGATGCTCCATCATGAACAGCCTTCTCCGCAATGAGGATTCCCACTGTTTCCCTTGGCAGTCTCAACCCAAACTGTGGCGTCTTACGAGAGTTGAATAAACTGAAAAATTTTCTCAAAAATTTTCTCTCATTCTTTTAAAGGGGGGGAAGGAGGGGCGTAGAACATTCCATTTCTTCTTCTTTTTTCTTCTCTTGTGAGAAATCATTGACCTCTGAGGCCGGAGTGGTCTGGTGAAGAAAAGAAGCTCAGCTGGGAGGACAAAGCTTTCAAGGGGAGCATTCAAAGGGTGGGTGGTCCAAGGGCTACATTGTTCTTTTAAAGAATAGGAGGGGGGCTGCAATAAAGTTGAGGGGTTTGGGGGGAACAAGCTAAATAGCTAAAGGCCCCTTAAATACCACTGAATATAGCATCTCATCTCTCTTGGTGGGGAGGGTTGTTGGGAGGATTAAGAAATAAGATAAGGGTAAGGGACTCCAGGATTCATCAACATTGTTGTCATTGTTCTACGAAGGGGGTCGTGGAGTCACGTGGGAGAGGAACTACTGTACTACGTCCCACTTGTCACAAGGTAATGGTTCAAGGTTCAAGATTAAAGATACAAATAACAATCTTTTGTTGTTTTTTATAAAGAGGGACAAGATGGTGGATGTATCGGACGCCAAGATTAAGCAGATGATACATAAATCATGGTCAGCTTGGAACTTACCTGGATATTCCACAGATATTGGTAAGGGAGGGGGAGGGGAGGGTTTTTTTTAATGGTTTTTTTGTTTATTTGTTTTATAGATTCAATAAAGTTGAGAGAGATTCATAAGCCCAAGACGTCAGATAAGCCTAAAGATCATTGTAATCTTTTACCATGCCAATGTAAGGTTTTTGGAATTAAAAATTGTAATTGTCATTGTAATTGGTTTGTAGTAAGACTGTTGTACGGGACGAAGCCGGAGGTTGAGTATTTTTCCGTTACAAAATGTCCATCTTGTAAATCCATGATGAAGAGTCAGTGGATGGCAAATCATTTCAAACGTAAGGGAAAGGGGTAAAGAAAGGAAATGAATTCATTTTGTGTAGGAGATGTACATCATAACCTTGTTTGTCGAAGGACTGAAATGATTACTCATGGAAATAGAGTTTTAGGAAGTCCAACTTATCCATTATTTGATATTAAGGAGTCAACAAAGGATAAGGATCCCTTTTGTGGATCACTTACTTTATCCTATCCCTCCAAAAAGAGACATAATTCAACAGATAAGACGACATTGCCCCATCTATCCCCTCGACATAAGCATTCGACATCTCATAAGACTGAGGCACATGGTTCTAGCAGCAGTGGAAAGTCGAAACCACATTATCCCACGCATACCACCCATTCAAAGAAACATACAAGTTCAAAAACTGTTGTGGGTGGCTCCACTTCTAGTAAACATGGTAGTAAATCGTCAACAAAAAGCAGCAGTTCCTCCACCCTCGGCTCACACTCTTCACACTCAAAGAGGGATTCTGCAAAATCTCACAAGTCTCATGCAAATGCATCTTACGTTTTGTCAATACCCAGTGATGATCATCATCATAGTGTTGATAGCCTACTTGTCCACAACAAGCCAACAATCCACATTATAACGGGAAAGAAAGGGCAGGAATACGAGCAGATGAAGTTTTATGCCGATTCTACTGATAAAAGAAGTAAAACGGCTGGAGAGGATGCTAAATTTGCACCTAAACTCCATTTCTCACCACAATTAGAGCATTTTAAAATCCCTTTAAAGAGCAAACCTTTAGCTAATCCGCATGCTGAGTTGGCAAAGTCTAAAGGTACCAACAACCAGTCCACCAAGTCATCAAATGAGATTAGTAAAACATCCCATCGACATGGACATAATAGCTCTCCTTCACGGTCTCCTTCACGCTCACCTTCACGTGCTGCTTTCAAGCCGGTACCAAGCCTTACGATAATAAGCGAACCAACAATAATGAATCCTCCAATTTTAATTTCCCCTGTGGCTCATGACATTAAACCCAAATCAAGTCATTCAAAGAAGAAGAAGAAAAAGAAGGATCGTGATGAGCCTAGGAAAATCATTCCTTTAAAAGAAAGAGCATTTAATCCTGATCAACATTGTGGAGTTGTAGTTTCAGAAGATGCACTTCCTTGCACTCGCTCCTTGACATGTAAAACACATTCAATTGCGCTAAGAAGAGCCGTTCCTGGGCGAAGTAATGGTTTTGATTCTTTACTTGCATCCCATAAGAAAGCTCGCGATGAAGAAAAGGCAAAGCTCAAGGATCCAGTAGTTGTTTATATTGATTCTCAGGTAAAATTTTTTAACCTTGTTATTATCATCAAAGTTTTTGTACTTTATACATCTGCAAATGCCATTATTTGTTTACAATTTTACTATTCCATTTTTGTTGTTGCAGTCAAAGGCCAAAAAGACTGGACATGGACACTCGACCACCCCTGCTTCTGCTGGAACAGTTTCTAGTGGCACTATTACTGCTAGTAAAACAACACAGCCAGCACCACTGGGAAAAATTAACGCTCACCCTTCAACTACCATCGGAAAAGCACAGGTTCCAACAGTGTCGGCAGTAACGATTACAGCTTCTATGTCCAATGGGAGATCCAATTCCAACGCAAAATCAACCAGCAGTAGTCATCCCACGCTTCAAAAGCAAGTATCTAAACCAGCAACAACTGCCAAAGCTTCAAAGCGGCCAGTAATTATTGTAGAAGATATGAAACCTGTGAAAGGATTATCTTTATTTGAGGTCACACGAGACCCGGAAAATAATTATGTTTTTATAAATAAAATAGAGGCCCCAAGCTTTTTTGGCAATACAAAGAGTTTTGATGGAAAAAATTCTCGGACAAATGCGGTATGTTTCTTGAGTTGAATGGTTAGAAATAGCAATTGAATTATTTAAACAATTACAGTTGTCGGAATATAATCCTCTGGACAGTTTTACTCAAAAGATACACGTGGTTAGGAGAAAAGGATACAAAGACCCTGTGTCCAATCTTTTACCATTTAAAGTCGGCAGTGTTACTGCTGTCGACTCTTCAGGTGATGTACAGATGATTGAAAAAGAATCGGTAATGCCTGCTATGATAGCTAGTGATGTCTTAAACCCAAATGGTAAGTTATTATTTGCCGCTGCAAAACTGATTGCTTCTTTGAATTAATTAATTAATTAATTAAACTCTTGTCGATTTGCAGAAACTGGAAGTCATGCCATTGGCCAACCGAACGTTTCTCTAAAACGAAAGCAATCAACGGGGACGTCAAGAATAGCGGCTTCAAAGAAACCTCGTGTGTTGAGCAGTCCACAACCATTTCTTGAAGCAACGGCACTGTACAATTCCGTTAAAAAACAAGACTCAACTCTCAAACAGAAGGCTGGTGGCCTATCTGAAGAAACGTTTATTCGCTATTTTGAAGCTCTTAGTGGAACTGCTGACACCGCAGGTATACAAGTAGCACTAGAAATGTTTCGGAGTCTACTAAAAGAAGGCAGCCATCCTCGTGGAAACTCCCATAACACGAGAAAGAGCGTTTCCGGTAAATTATCCCTCAGCACTCGTGAATTTATTCGAGAATTCATAAGAGCCAGCAACGACGAAGATTCGGGCACAGTGGATGACCTGAATTATGAACAATTATGTCAAAAGGCTTATAAATATACTAATTCATGTGTTTTATCTTAATCTAGTCCATCCCATATTTAAGTTGCTGTGCTGCTAAGAAGCTAAGGCAATGCAATGTCCTTTTTTTCAATTCATTCTATTTGTAACGATAAGCAATGATATGATATTCATCTAGTCTTCCTGCAAAACTCCCTCGTCCCAGGGAATTTTTTAACTGTCATTGCACAATTCTGAACGCTAAACCTTGTACATAGTGTTTGTTGTTTGTAACCGTTCTCAAGTTGTGCAGATTTTCAGTTTTTTAATCAAACTGCAAATTTCAGAAATGATTCAGTATTCATACCTTGTAACCTTTCGGGATGTTCAACCTGATTTAAAGTCTGATTTTCTAAAAAAGTAGTTGTTACGTCTCTCGAAATGAATTGTTCTTATCGTAATTTTTTGTTACAGGTGCTGTTTTTTAATAAAGAGTTACTACAAAACTTTAAAGCATAATCCTTTTATTGCTATTTTTAAAACTCTGTCGAGACAGGGTAAAATTTGAACAAAAAATAACAATTGATTACGTTGAGTGGCTATCAGGAATAAAAATACAATTAATGTGGATAAGTAGTAACAAGTTTAAAATGCCTTTGGTTAAGCATGGCGTGAAATTATTGCCTCATACATGATAATAATTTCATTATAAAATATTTAGAGGATAAAATCCAAGAATGTTAAATGCGTTTCGATTGTCAGTAGTATTGCACAAAGACTCAAATGTTAAGGAGTTACATGGAATGGATGTCGTGAGTATATCAAAAAAAAGTATATACAAAAAATAAATACAAATATCACAAATATTGATGACGGGGCTTGGACGGATTTTGATAAGTGGATGATGATGAGGAGACAAAGCCTAAGAAAGAAGAGCATAATGACATGAATTAAAAAAAACTCTTTTTTTACGTTCAACTATTTACAAGTACCTCCATCAATGTCATCTTTTGATTCAGCTTCCATTGTTAAAGGAACAGCACCCCCAGCATGTAGTTTTTTTTCCTTAGACTCACCCCACCCACTAAGCTTTGATCTCATATTAGCTGCTTTTGCTTGAAACAATCCCAAAGCTTTCATGATATTTTTTGGTGAGGATGCGGAAATTGTGGTGGAGTTGTCTGCTAACAACTCTTGGGAATGATTGGTACTTGAGCAGCGTACAACTTCGGGTAAATTGGGCCGATCTGTGAAGTTTGGAATGTCGGGGGCTTTATCACTTGGTCCAGAGGGTGCCGTGGATTTTCCAGCTTGTTGTTGTAGCTTCTTCATCCTTGGAGGAGCTATTGGGAATCCATCATTTCCAAAATTAGAATTATGAAGATCCATCCTTGAAATCCTTTGTGAGCCCTTGCCTTCTTGCCGTAGGGAAACATAGTCATTGGAACATCTCGACTCAAAATTCCCATCCTTTGGTTCTCTACACCCATTTTGTTGGAGTAAAGGTGCAGTGTCCACTTTGTCATAGTGGAATGCATCATTTATCGACTCTAATGAGTTTGGCTTTTTGAATGTAAAGCAGGATAGCCCTTGATGATATTGTTGAGGTCGAGTTGGGTTCCGAAGGGATCTTACATGCTTTAAATTAATTGCGGAGCCACTTCCTCTACTACTTTCCCCATCCTTTGGCAGAATAGTTCTTCCAACAAATTTTGGAGGAGTTGGATTCGGAGCTTTAAGTTCTTCCAAAAGAAGTTTAATCTCATCAAATCGACTTTGAAACACTGTTGGTGTGGAATATTGAGGATTATTTGCTTCTTCACTTTGTCCTCTGTGAGTTCTATCCGTTATATTTCTACAAGGATCAAGCCCAGGGGGATTCAAACCCTCTGCGTAAAGATGATGCGAAGGATGATGTTGGTTTGTTCCCATCTTTTGCGGCATTAACGGCAACCTATTGATGTAACTGTCATCCGACCCAAGGATGAAATTCCCATTTTGATGTTCTGGCCAAATGGGCTCATAATCTTTATTTGGTTTAACCTCTTTCCCCTTATTTCCTCCATTTGTGAAGAGGAAGGGATTCAAAGGGCTTTGATGACATTGTTCAGGGCCAGGGGCTGAAGGATCCTCCTTGGACACTGCTTGTTTAAAGCTATTCCTCCTTTCACGTCCAATGGGGAGGAGGCGAATGTTGTTGATTTTTTGAGGGGGGGTTATAACGGTATTATTGTCCGTTGCATAGGGTTTACCACCACCACCCCCACCGGCTGGAGAAGAGGAGGAAGCAACAGGTCTGCTGCTGGAACTGGAGTCTAATCGTTCATCCGACTCGGATGGAGTACTGGAAAGGGATCCCTTTAAAATGGATTTGGGTTGTGGAGTTCTCCGAAGTCCATGAAGATGGGTCTTCATGATTTGGGCATAAGTAGCATCAATCGTCACCGTGGGGGTGGAGGGTAAGGAGTTTCGAGGAGTTGCAGAGTTGCTGGAACTTTCCGAAGAGTCCTCCCGACTCCGGTGCCCGGGCTTTAGTAAGGGTAAGTCCTTAGGGATGGGCTTGGTTGGATCAAGGATTGAAACGTTTTGATAAACTGCTACCGTCTTGGGATGGGGTTTGGGTTCATTATTGTACGTTGTTCGTTGGGTTTGCGGAGAGGTTGAGTTATGGCTGTTGGGTGAAGTTGAAGAGGAAGAAGAACTAGTGCCAACACTGGCTCCAAACGTTGCAGGATTGTAGTTTGCATATGTATTGCTTTTAGCCGTCCGTTTCTTAACAATGGGTTTTTGAGGGGGTGGGGTAGAGCATTGTTTGGGTTCCTCAAGGGCCCTTATGTTCCCATTACTTTGTGAATTATTAGTTAAAGGGGGATGGGAGGATTGGTGTATATTCTCAACAGAGAAGATTCTACAGGGTTCATCGGATTTGGGGGGTTGCCAAACATGACTTTGACTCCGGATGAGGGAAGTTCGTTTAGGATTTCTTGTATCAAGCACTGCATCATTGGGCTTCTCAGTCTCTCCACTATTTCCCCCTGGACAAGGATAGTCCACATCTTCCATCTCCTTTGCTCCAAATTTACTTTTTAACGCCGAAAGGACCAAGGAGGATGGGATGATATGACTTTTAGAAGGAACAACAGGCTTGGTTGACCCACTGGTCTCAAAGTTTCTTGAAGATGAAGGAACGGAGGACGTGTCGGTCTTTAAGGGGATTGTTTGCTTCAAAGGAAATTCTACTTTGGTAATGTTCCCTTGCACCGGGGGATTGGTACTTGTCCTTGAAACATCTTCATCAACTTGAAGCAATTCATCGGAACTCGAGGCCTTCCCTAATTTCAGGGATTTACTTCGTTTAATTGGCAACAATGGTTTGGCAAGGAGGGGGGGCTTGATGGGCCTTTCTTTTTTAACTGTAGCTTCAACAACTTCAATAGAAGGGGTTGGGGACTTGGATGACTGATGGATCCGGGCATTAATGGTGGATGCAATACTGTTAAATGAGTACCGGGAGGAGGAAGAAACGTCAGACTTGGTACGACTTAGCCCCCTTCCCTTTTTCTCAAATAAGGATTTAAATTTAACAATGCTTGGATTCCTGAGGAGACCGTTACGAAGGGATTTTTTATCAGGAGGGGGTGGGGCTTCTTCAATGGAAACAACGGTGATCTCATCTATTCTAATTGTGGGGGGTGGGGGGATGGGCTTTCTTGACTCTTCTTGATGGCTCTCAATTCCTTTGTCCTTTGTTTCCAATTCCCTTGGTTCTTGAAGGGGAGGAAGTGAGGTTGAGGATTCATAATTAAGGGTAGAAGGTGGTGGTGGTCCTTTGAATTCCACGGTTTCATAAGTAGGTTCCTCTTCAACCTCGGTATCCGTATCCCCTTTAATATCTATTGGGAGTCCGTAGGCATCTACATTTGCATACGGATGGGAATCAATGATTTTAAGTTGCTCTTCAAACAACTCTTTGACAGCACGATGCACAAGGATGTATTGATCTTTGGTTTGCACCATTGCAATCCTTTGCCTCCTCATATCCCTTACAAGTTGAAATAGACTAAAGTCCGAGCTAAGTTTCTACATATGGAAAAAGAAACATGATTTGTAAAGAAGTTGGAAGAGGTATTGCTAAAGATATTGTACCCCAAGTCTGAGCAGCCCCCATACATAGTCTATTGCACATATTGTCCCAGTCCTTCCACAACCTGCGGAACAATGGACAAGGACGGGGAGTGTTTCGGATGTTTGACAATCCCTTATCAGTCTCACCATATCCAACAATGGGCGGACCTTATTGGGAACCCCGTGATCAGGCCATGCAGAATAATGGAATTGACAAACATTGCGCTCTTCTGTTTCCCCTTTCAGCGTCTTATAACGTATTCTCATGGTTCGCACCAAAAAATCGGGACATACTTGACGACATTTTTTCAACCATATTGTCACTTGTCCGAATTCCTTTTCAACACCTTCTTCTTCTACCCAATAGTTTTCACATTTGTGCTAAACACACACAAGAGAGAGAGAGAAAGATCATGTTAAATAAAGGAAATATTAAAATGCTTCATATTTCCCTACCTTTCCGGACTCTTGTTCATTACAAGCCATAACAATGACTTGAACCTCACATTCTACGACCATTCTCCAAAAATCATTGACCGTGTGTTGTAATGGGCCTTGAGAAGCGATATAAGCGGAAGAGCCGCTTGCACCTTTGATGAAATTGGAGTTGATGTAATCGCTTCCTGGAATGTCTCCATAATCTTCCAATATCACACGTGTATAATCAACTAAAAATATGGAAAATAAGGGTCTTATCTACTTTGCTATTTTCTCATCATTTTTTTTTACATGGTAAAATATCTTTGTATCTGTTTTTCTTTTTGTTGACACTCTTTTCTCCTTGTTTGCAGAGATATGCGGGATCGGATTTGAGATGTTCACTGAATTGTTTAAGTTCCTGAGGGAAAAAACCATTTATATTTATTTATTGTTTTTATTGAAGATGATGGTGGAATTCTTACTTGAAATTCAATTTCATATTTGCTACAGCCATCAGCACAATCCGCCTCATAGGTTTCAACAAGATTTAGAAAATTCCGAAGGATTGTTCGGAGTGGAACAACTCCTGAATTTCTGAGAATCTTGTCATTTCCGGTCATGTCATGGATAATTCTACTTCCCAATCCTTTTTTATCTGCAGATGAAATAAACATGTCAACACTTTGTTCTCAAGTTAA
The DNA here is from genome assembly GCA_036491945.1 of Paranurophorus simplex. Taxonomy (NCBI): domain Eukaryota; kingdom Metazoa; phylum Arthropoda; class Collembola; order Entomobryomorpha; family Isotomidae; genus Paranurophorus; species Paranurophorus simplex. The sequence goes on from JAAOWG010000311.1 coordinate 14,429, forward strand.
GTGATGTATGTATGAGGGGAAATAAGATGCCGTAATGTAATTAACGAAGTGGGTGGTCCTCCCAGGGACAATTAAAACTTTCAAATGTAATCTACTAAAAAGCTAACAGGGCTGCCATTGTTGCACAAATCCTTTTTGTCACCAAATTAGATTTAACTTGAGAATGAATTGACAATAAACCACCCACTTCCGTTCTATATAATGTGCAAAATCACACAACGTTTCATGTGAGACAATTTTAAGATCAAATTACAAAGAATGATTCAGAGTATTTAAAAGGATGGGGTCCTATTACCTTTGTTTAATTTTTGGAATTATAGCAGTGACAGTAACAGCTCCACAATGATAATACTTTGCGTCATAAATACTTAACCCTTATCTTATCATTTTCACAATTATCCAATATTTGAGCTAACTCTCAAAGTACTCAAGATGTGGTTCGTACAAAACTAGATGAATAATAATAATGTTTCATGACATCATTGTAACGTTAGCCTATATAAATTCTATTTATGGAAATTATGAACAAATCATCCCTACTCCTCTCTCAAATAATGACACTTGTTGATCACAAAACGTATCAAATTGTAATTGCATCCCAACATTATTGGGATTTAGAGCATTTCAACCTTAACTCCAACTAATTAATCACTTTTTATATCAAATAATATTTTCACAACTCTAAATAGTTGGGGAATTGTTGAATAGGTTTTCCTTCATATTTGTTGTAGTGTTCTGCACTTATTTTAGAGTTGATTGATGGGATGTGAAATCCTACCTTATTTTGATACAATCTCTAATAGTCTCTGTTTTAACTCAATTTTTTTGTTGGTTTAATGATGTGGAATTCCTTGCATGACTAATTCCTCCAGAATCTGCAAATATCCAACAAATCCAACTGATCTTGGGAATTTAATGAGAATGATGAGAATACATTGAGGATGCTTTAGCATACCGTAGCTTGGATAGGAAATACCAAAAAGTGAAACAACAACACTTACAACTAAAAAAAGGATAATGCATAACAAGGTTAGGTTCTATTTGGGTTCAATCATCCAACATTAAATGACAACGGCTTGGGGGAGTTAAGTGTCCTACACAAATTTGATAAATGTTGGAAGGGAGGGGTCCTTTGGGGATGTTGACGAAATGTTTGGATGATGCTACAGATTTTTAAAGAAGGTGTTTTAAAAGGTATAGGAATGAAAGAGTAACCTCACCCTGTTATGTTAAATAGTTTAGGTTTGTAAGTTTTTGTGCCTTAAGGGGATGCTGATGATGAGAGGATGAGAGAGAGAGAGGATGTGGAAAAGAAACTTTATACGTTCTATTTCATCTTACATAGTTTCAGCTTTTTTTTCAATCCATTTGACAACAAGCAAATGGATGAAAATAGTTGAGCTTTCACCAACAACTTGGGGGTTGTTTTAATTTCCAAAAAATTCAACTCAAATCCTTTGGTTTTAAATGAGATTATTTTGAATTATAGGATTCTTAACTTACAACCTCATATAGTAAGTAGAAAAAGGGAACAAATGTAAGGGCCCCTTTTAGTCACACCCCTTAAGGGGGGACTTTATTTTAATGTGAATTGATGGACCCTTTATAAATGATTCCCTTAAAGATGATCTCATGTTCAAGTGAAATAATCTCAATTCACCCCCTCCTACTTTTAATGAACAAAGAGGGATGGGAAGCTCCATCTATGATTGTCCTTCACATCCATCCTTCCCTTCTGGTTTAAAAAACGTTCATAAAGTGTTGGGTTGTTGGGTTGGTGGCGTCTCCATTTGCCCCAAAAGAGCTCCATCCCCCCTTATGAACGGAAAGGAGTTGGAAGTTGTTCAATGTTAGAACTCTCTCTCTATAAGGCGGCCCAGTCCCCGCTTTCTTCTGTTTAAAACATTAATTTTGTACACAACTCAAGGGACTTTCGAGTCAACTCAATATATTTGTCCAAAGTACCCTTTGCATGTCCCTTAATTGATTTATCAAGAGAGAAGGAAGGAAGGAGTTGAAAAGAAGGGAAGGGTAAGGGAAATAATGAAAGGGGCCTTTTGTTCTACAATGGTTTCTTCAATGGGTATTAGGATGTCCTCGGAGTTTGGAGATATTGGAGGAGGAGAGGGGGGCGTGGGGGTTGTTTCCTCTACAACAGAACAAGTAGCAAGTTCCAGCTCTAAATTCCCCAATGAACTACTTGCAGAGTCTACAAGTCCCCCTGTTTTAAAATGGAAAAAGGTTGTGGACACTACAGGGGCTCAACCCAGGCCTCGACATGGGCACAGGGCCGTGTCCATTAAGGATCTAATGGTCGTGTTTGGAGGAGGGAATGAAGGGATCGTGGATGAGCTACATGTCTACAACACCATGACGAACCAATGGTACTCTCCCGCAGTTAAGGGGGACATTCCCCAAGGTTGTGCGGCCTATGGGTTTGTGGTCGATGGGACAAGGATGCTGTTTTTTGGAGGGATGGTGGAGTATGGAAGATACTCCAATGATTTATACGAGCTAAGTGCAAGCAGATGGGAGTGGAAGAAGTTGAAACCAAAGGCCCCTCGTCAAGGGGAAATCCCTTGTCCAAGATTGGGACATAGTTTTACCCTATTACATGATAAAGTGTACTTATTTGGGGGTCTTGCGAATGAGAGTGACGATCCAAAGAATAATATCCCAAAATATTTGAATGATCTTTATATCCTTCAGTTGGTGTCGAATGGGCCGGGCTCTTGGGAGATTCCAATGGCCTTTGGAAATGCCCCCACGCCCAGAGAGTCCCATACTTGTGTCGCATACTCAAATAGATTTGGAACGGAGTCTAAACTCATCATTTTTGGGGGGATGAGTGGCTGTAGGTTAGGGGATTTGTGGATGTTGATGGTGGAAACGATGACTTGGGTTAAACCCAGTTTTTATGGGAAAACACCCTTACCCAGGTCCCTTCATAGTGCAACCTTGATTGGGAGTAAAATGTATGTTTTTGGGGGGTGGGTGCCCCTGTTGGTGGATGATGTGAAGAGCAGTGCCCACGAGAAGGAGTGGAAATGTACAAATTCATTGGCAGTATTAAATATTGAGAATATGACTTGGGAAAGTATTCAACAGGATATTTTGGATGAGACGATCCCAAGGGCTAGAGCTGGTATTCTAATTATTCTTTTGGTTATATCAGCCCTTGGGATTAAATGTATTGTTTTACTTAGGTCACTGTGCTGTGGCCATTCATACAAGACTTTATATATGGTCGGGAAGGGATGGATATAGGAAAGCTTGGAATAATCAAGTTTGCTGTAAGGACTTGTGGTACTTGGAAGTAGAGAAACCGCCAGCACCAGGGAAAGTTCAGTTATCAAAAGCTGCAACAAATATGTTGGAAGTTAGTTGGCCTGCTGTTCCAGGTAAAAAAAAACAATAAAGAATGAATGAAACGCTTAGATGAAATGAAATGATGGGTCATTGTGTTTTGAATTTTTAGGAGCTGAAGGATACTTGCTTCAAATATGCAAGTATGATCAGCCCAAGGATGTACAAAATCCTATTACAGCCCAGACACCTCAGTATCCAATGGCTGCGCCATCAGGATCCATTCCAATAGGAGCAGTTCCTTCAGCAACTCCTATGACTATGAATGTACTTGCGAAATCTATTTTGTCATCAAGTATTGATTCGTCCACTGGACAGCCTGTTTCTATTTACATGACAAACGCTTCACCAAGTTTGACAACTAGTACCTTGAGTGGATTCACTGTTGCAACTAACAGTCCAAGTCCAGCAAATTTACCAGCCGCTTCCAGTCTTATTCAAGGTACGGCAAGTAATGCTTTATTTGCGACATTGAACCGACCTGGGGCAGGACGTATTCTTGCAACTTCAGGTACATTGTCTCATCTAATCCAAGCTTGTTGGTGATCAATTTTTAATTTATTTTTTTGTTTACATAGGAGTACCTGGACGAGGAATTATCAGACTACGAGCTCAAAACCCTTCAGCTATAAATACTTTAAGAGTGGCAGCAAATACTGGAACACCTTCTATAATTAAAGGTGGTTCTGTAACCGGAGCGAATAATGCAATGCATGTTCTTGCTACAGCCGCTGCTTCAACTCAAAAGTTACAAACATCAAGCATGAAAGTTATTCAACAGGGAACTAGTGGCCAAGTATTATCAGGCACTCCAATGACGATGGCTGGGCTTGGAGGCTCAATGCAAGCAGTTCGAATAGTAAATCCTGGTCAAGGGACAATTTTACGAGGAGCATTACCCCAAGGATCAAACATGAAGCAAATAATTGTACAAAAACCTGGTGGAACTATTGCACCAGGTCAACAATTATATACTGTACTCAAAACAAACTCTGGAGTGCTAACCGGAGCCCAGGTACAAAAAGTAGTACAAGGAAACACCGTTAGTGCTGTTGGAAATGCATCAAAAGCAGGACCGAACATTATTAAGCTTGTCGCTACTCCGGGTGTTGGTGGAAAGGCTGCCATACTTACAAATTCCCAACAATCTGTTATTAGCTCGAACCTCTCTGCTGGTGGTCTTACTCAAAACATTTATGATCCCAACACAAAGCAAACTTATGTATTAAGGCCAGGTGCAGTTACTACAAGACCAGGTGGGGGTGCCACCCAGTATGTTGTTGTTACCCAAGCTTCAGCTCTAAGAAATTACCCAGGACTGACCAACACAGTTGCGACTGCATCTTCAAATCAACCAGGAATTTCAGGGACTCAAGGGGTCAAAATGATTATGGTTTCATCATCAGGCGCTACCTCAACCATTACTAAACCCATGACTATTCTATCTCAAGGAATGCAGAGGCCCCAATTTGGCCAAGTTCTTACACTTCCTCAAGGAATGTTAAGAGGTCAACAACAGGTACGGTGTCATGAAAATATCAACAATAGCAATATTAAATGAAAAGTGCCACACAAATAAAAAAGTAAACTAAATTTAGAATGTATCAATTGGTGGGAAGCCCGGACAAATTATTCAAATGCCCAATGGTCAGAGATTTGCACTTGTTCCAAGTTCCACAGGCCAACAAGTAAAATAATTGAACTTACATTCTCACATTTAGATTGATGATGATGTTGTTTGCTTAAGGTGAATTAACTTATTTTTTCACTACAGGTGCTTCAACCAATTCAAACGATAACTACTGCAGGAGGAGAAAAGAAAATGGTTCTTGTACAACAAAGCTCTGCTGCTTCTACATTGACTTCTGGGCAGTATACAATTACATCAGACGGAACTTTGAAACCGGCTGAAGCCACGATAGTACAGGAACAGGAAACTCACACACCTCAAGGTATCATTTTCAATATTTTCTTGAAATGTAATCTAATAATTATTATGTCTGCAGATGTTAATATTCAAGAGGCTGATGCTTTGGGAGTCAACTTGGGAAGCTTTGGGGAAACATTTTCCGCGGAAGAGACTGCTGAATTAATGAGTGCTGCACAAAATGCTTCTTCAAATGTGCAGGCTGATCAAGAAATGGATGGTATGTTAATTTTTGTTGTTTGTATTTGTATATTTGTATATATATATTTTTTTTATTTCTAAAACTTAGATAATGCTGTAGACAGTTTAGGTCTGAAAGGTGGCTGTTTCGGAAATGTGATGTACACACATAATTCCAAGTTTTCATGGCGCAACCCTTGGCTGAAACTTAAAGGAGGAGGCGGTGAGTTATATCCTTTACATGACGTTTACATATACTTAATTGAGTCCACCTTCCGGTAGACATATACTATATACCATATTTTTAATTGGTTTGGATTGTATAGGCTCTGATGAAGGTCAGGAGTTAGATCATACTACTAATACCGAATCTCAACCTGAAGAAATGAGTGAAACCGCTACCCAATTGCCACAAGACGTGGACCTTGAAACCCCACAACTTGACGTTGATCCTGCAGCCCCAGAACTTGACGTGGATTTTGAAACCGCAAAACTTGGCGTGGATCCTGCAGCCCCAGAATTTAACGTGGACTTTGAAACTCCAAAACTTGGCGTGGATCCTGATGCCTCACAACTAAACGTGGATCCTGCTGCCTCACAATTTGGCTTGGATTCTGAAGCCCCACAACTAAACGTGAAACCTGCCGCCTCACAACATGACGTGAAACCTGCCGCCTCACAACTTGACGTGAAACCTGCAGCCCCACCACCGGAAGAAATAAATGAAATTGCAACCCAGTTGCTTGAGTTGCTGCGAGAGGTTAACCCTAACCACACAGGATCTCAACAACAACCTGAGGTAACCAATGAAAGTCGATTATTGCAAGATTTTGACACTTCTACATTATCATTGCAGGTTGAAAAGAAACATATTAATGAAATGGATGGATGGTGTGATGTAAACTACACGAAATACACACTTCTTCAAGTCAAGCAATACTACAACGTATCTGAAAAACTTAGTACCCTAGCACCCGATGCGGATGTGGGTCGAGATTTAGAATTCATTAAAAAGCGAATTGAATTGCAACCTGGAACTGCATACAAGTTTCGTGTTGCTGCTGTAAATGCTTGTGGCCGTGGACCATGGAGTGACGTAAGCCTTATTAATAACTTGACAAAAAGCGGAAATTTAACAAATGAAAATTTCAGGCTTCTGCCTATAAAACCTGTTTACCTGGTTTGTCAATATTTTTTTTTAATTTTTAGCCCCAATATAATTAGAATTTTATTAGGTTTTCCAGGAGCTCCTTCCGCCATAAAGATTTCTAAAGCTCTTGAGGGAGCTTTAATTTCCTGGGAACCACCAACAAACAATACTTTTGGTGACATTCTGGAGTACTCGGTATACTTGGCTGTGAAACAAATGACAAGTTCAACTCAGGCAAGTTTTATTAAGATTTTATCCCTGTAATCTTTGTCCTGTTGTAATCAGTTTGGGCAGTCATAAAAAAATTTATTCATCATTTAATTCATTTATATTTGTAGATGGAAGTGCATGTAAAGGCTGGTGCAACAAGCCTTCAGTTTGCTCGAGTTTATGTTGGCCCTTCAAACCAGTGCACTGTGCAGAATAATCTTCTTGCTACGGCTCAAATAGATACAACAACGAAACCAGCGATAATATTCAGGATTGCAGCCAAGAATGAAAAAGGATACGGTCCAGCAACACAAGTTCGATGGTTGCAAGGTATTTATTTATATGTTAAAATACATAACCAGAAGTCACATTTTAAATTTTAATGGCTGACTATATTTCATCGTTTTTTTTTACAGAATGCGTGAGTGGTTACAGTTATTCCAACAAAACTACTTTACCAATGAAGCGAGGAGGAGAAACTCTGAGTCGTAGTATTAAGAAGTCGAAGCTTGATGAAACTGCCTAAACCAAAAAACAATGAATTCGTTATTATTATCCACATGACATCATCCTCACTTATTTTTACAATGCTTCATCTTATTTGTTTATAAATTCTTGTTTTCTTTAATACACACAACTAGAGATTTTAAATGATGCTAGCCTGAAAAAAACAATAAAATAATTAGAACACTTGAAACATCTTTGGTTTTCGTTGCATACAAAGCATTTCAACACAAATCATACTATACCACAGAAAGAAAAAAAATCAGTTCGTCTTTCATTTTCTGTTGTTAAACAAGTAGTAATAGGAATGCATAATAAAAGCCGTATTTTCCCAATAGCACTGCATTTGAAGTAAAAGCAATTCAATTTTCTAATTATGTCGAATACCTGAATGACACTGTTTTGCTGATAAGACTACTTGACCACGAGCATTTTGGAACAAATGTTTAACTTATAAAAGCCTCATCTAAAGTTTAAACAACTTGACTGCCAATTAATGATTAACAGACAATGAGAAGGTAATACATTCATCACTATGTAACTACAACAAGGCATAAAACTATAATGAGGCCAAAAATATTTATTTTATCAGCAAAATTAGCAATACCAGTACCCACGCATCAAATTGTTAGTTGTAAATATGATTGGCACTACTACTGCCAAACTGTCTTCCGCTGAGAATCATAATCTGCCACCAGGTGATATCCACACTAAGCCGCATGAAATGTCAAACTCTTGATTACCCCTTCAACCTTATCAAATACTATTATTTAAATTCAAACGGAAAATCATTACTTCATAAATCAATCAAATAAACAATGTTTTAAACAAAATTTTTAGTAAAAAAAAAGAGAGCCAATATCCTCGCATATAAGAGGCTTACATCTCTCCAAAAGGGACGGAGGAAAGGTTTAGCTAACTTTGGAGTAATTCAAACAAGTAATGTCAACAAAACAAAAGGAAATTAAAGACTAGGAATATTTTGTCACATTAATTAATTAAACCAAAGACGAATGCTACCAATTTTCAACCTTAGTTTTGGCTTGAAGATAATTAATAATGTTCTTTATAACATCCATGCTCGTCGCTTGGCCGCCCAAATCTGTTAAGGAAGATAAACATTAGAAAATCCGGGAACTTAATTCGTACATATATATTACGGGAGCTTACCAGGGGTATGTATCTTGTCGACATTGATTGTCTTTTCAATTGCTTCTCTTAACCTTTTGGATACCAAGTAACTAAGAATATTTTTGTCACTAAGTCCCAATTTAATAATTAAATAATTTTAATTGGAGACTTAATAAGGGCTACATGATTGAACCGCATGAACCACAATATTGATAACTCAAAAGTACCCAGGACCCGAATTTTAATTTCATCAAAACTGCAAAATACTAATTGATTACAACATGAATGATAACTACATGACAAATTTAATCAATAAAATTGATTTGAACAGTGAATTTTAACAAGCATTCGAAAACTAGGGATAATGAAGAATGTAAAGAACTGTTACACATCCATTAAAGAAAATTCAGAATCTGACGGGATTTTTGAAGCATTTGATATAGTAGTGGATGTTTGGTGTAATAGTTCAAGATGAATTTGACTCGATTGGGAGAATGTAAAGGGCTGAGCATTTGTAAAATATTCTCCAGAGTCTTCATCAATACTTAATTGAGTAATGGAGGTGCTGGCTTCGGATGAACTATGTCTAGAATTTGTTGCCTAAATATAAAAATTAATTTTAAAACTTGTATATTTTATTTATGCAACTTTAGACCCGTACCATTGGAGTGTTTAGGTGTTTCTCCGTATGGAATCTCCTAAAACAAGAAAATTCTCCTTGAATGCATAATCTGACTTTACATTGTATGCAGCTGAATGGTGTTGTTTTCCTTTTTGGAGAATATTCGGCAAAACGTTTGCAAAAAATGCAGTCAGAATAGGACGGATTTCCATTTTTGTCCAAGTGTTTTATAGGGAGATGGCCATCTTGCTTCAAACGGTTAGGAATGCTTAGATTTTGATTCCTTGGCACAACCGGTGGTCTTCCAAATGCTTTCCTTACCACTGGGTATTTTTCTAAAATTTCTCGAACAATCATTTTTACAAATTCCTTGTATGACACAGCTTTATCTTCAGGGTGAAGTAAATTGAAGAGAGTCATCGCGTTGTATGTTGCAACATCAATTAGATAGAACATTACTTTTCTATACCACTTGTAAGTTTTTCGAACAGATTGGAAGGGTTTGATAGTTTTGTCAACATTGTCAACTGCTCCCATAACTGAATTATAAAGAAGTACTGTC
>JAAOWG010000312.1:0-24056 GCA_036491945.1 Paranurophorus simplex
AAAGTGTAATATGAACCGGCCGTACATCTTACTCCATTTAGTGCCATGGCATAGCGTCTTTCTAGGCGTTGATCTTTCCTATCCCTTGCCACCTCCTGTCTCCATTTCATCTTAACCTCTTGATTCTTATCATTCACATCCCCTGCAAGGGCCAGGATCGTAAGAGATTCAAAAGAACATCTTACCCCACACAGTGGAAACATTAGATTGGAGCCTGGAGAATAATGCCATATTTTAATGACCCCAAATGCAAGGATGGAAACGATGGCTAGCAGAAGAGTGGAAAATGTTGATAGATACATCACAAGGGATTGGTTCAGTAGGGCAACAATGCATTCAAATTTTCGATACCTTTGAATTGTTGGAAGTGCATTTGATGCCAAATCTTCACTAAAAATAACAAAAATACTCTCAAACCAATTACCTACCTCAACAATTGATCAATTACCCCATTTGCCGAAGCCCTTTGATAACCCAAGACCACCCAAGAAATATCACAATCCAATTGAATGACCAACTAAAGAAGATGACCGTTGTAAGATAGTACTCAACAGCGATGAATGGTAGTTTGTGCAACAATGGGACGGGATGATCCTTAAACCCTTCACAAGGAAGGGCCAAACTGCTCACAAAATGCGGAGCGCAGGGCGTCTCTTCTACGAGGAGGACGTGAACTGCGGGATTTGATGCAAGAAGGATTAGACCAACTATTACATAGCCCGTCAAGATGTTACGGGATTTCCTTTCTTTACTGGAAGTTACATCTGAAAAACATGAATTATTTGGGGGCCTTTTGAATTAAGGGAGTATACCGGAAAGGCTTCGTTTAATGTGAAGCAAAAGACAATTGACCAAATGCATGATTTCTTCTTCCTTCCTTTGAAACTGTTCCATGCAAATTGTGGTTAAAATATAAGCCGCAAACCAAACGATGTTGAGGATTTTAGGTAAGAGGGGAAAGTAGCCGCGGATTGTGGCTTGAGCAAGTCGCAGCCCAGCAAACAGCGTCATAAAGTTCATAATTGTTCGATGAATTGTAAAGCAAATGAACTGTGGACCCCCCAATTTTGTCAATAGTTGCCCCTGTGGGTCCCATTTATAGGGGAATATCTTGAGAAAGCAACCTAAACGAAGGACGTTGCAAAAACTTGTGAATCCTTTTATCGTCAGCATAGTTTGCAGGGTGGTTAGCGTTTGCGACGAAACGAATGCTTCACTTTGTAGTGGAACGATGGAGGTTGCAATTAAAAGTAATATCAACGCTACAATGATGAAAAGGTTTTGTTTAAACAATAATTATTCTCAAGTTCCGGTATTTACTATGTATTTATTCAAGACATAGTGATGCACTCCAGGGAGGTAAATAAATATCCTTTAGTCCAATTAAACTGTTGATCTATTTAAATTGCAGCCTCGAAACCACTTGGAAGCAATACATATAGGCAGTTCCATGTAAATGTTTCAGCAAGAGTCTGATGAAAAACAATATAATTGCAGTTCCCCTTAATAAGTCTGTAAACCAACATGGTTCCAATAATTTATTTAATTAGTTTGCATTTGTAATAATCCAACAACATCTTCACATAATCCATATCACGGTGTTTGAGGATGCAATTGTCAGGTATACCTTCTATAGAGAATGAACCATATGCATAAATATGTTTGCCTTATTCAGTTCAAAAACTGTGGAATTACCTTTAATTTATTTGTTTGGGTTGATCCTAACGGGGTGCAATGTTAGGTTCAACCGGTGATGATCATGGCCCCAAATCCAATCGCGTCTCAAGCAGTTTCAGGAGTTAGGTGATCAAATGCAGTGATCAAATGCTTGCAACACCGGCATCAAGAAAACTGGTTTCAACTTGATGGAGTGGGTCCAATCTGCATGCCGAATACACCTCAACAAATTCATATTTCAATATAAGAAAAATCATACACAGTCTGTCAGTAGTTCTCTTCTTCTTCAATACAAGTTCTTTTGTCTCAATCCGGATGTTGCACAATTTTAAATAATTAGCTTAAATTTTCCTTTCCTTTATTGTGCACAGACATGTTTCATTTATAGCTCCCTTGAAATATAATTCAACTTCAAAAACAATTCAACGTTATTAACTATTAGTGAGGAAAGAAGAGCCTTAAAGCAGATAGAGCCTTAGGCCATGCACAATGTTAGGGGCATATGAGAAATTCAATGACAATAGGAACAAATGCCTTGCAATTTGGTGAAGGATTTATTAAATTATCGTAGGCTAACAACCGTATAAAACGATTAATCCAAATGGAAATCAACAACTCCATATTTTTTCTAAAGAAGAAAAATGTCTCTGTATCTCTTACTCCCAATCCTATGGATTTTCATGGTGAAGGGTGCAAACTCAATTTTTAATCAACCATCCTTTAACCCCTTTGTAAATCAGCGTCAGAAGGACCCCAATGAGTTCATTTTCACAACAATCAACACAAAAATTAATCTCAGCTACCATCAAATCCCAAACTTAGATTCCATCCAGAAGGGAAATCTATTGAAACAACTTAAAGGACAGGAGACATGTCAAGTATCCATTCCCATCAAGGTGCTGAAGCTCAAGAAAAAAGGGAAGAGGACTTTATGCCTTTTTAGACACAATGAACCTCCAGAGGTGCTGGATAAGGTAAACAAAAAACATTAAAGGCAACCTTTACATTTCATCCATGTCCATGGTTTAATTAAGGAGCATAAAATCCAAATTGACCAAAGGGAAGAAAGTTCATTAAAAAGTGTGGACCCCTTAAAGGGATTTGTTGTTGGGGATATTTCCTCCGTTGTGTCCGGATACTTTGTGGATGGGTACGAGAACGTTTTGTAGTTGAACCAATATTTATGTATAATTACCCATCAGCTACTTTTATGGAACGCTGAAACTCTTGGAATCCAAACATCGCTATCACATTCATTTCTACATTGAACCAATTCAAAATGCTGGACACTATAGCTCAAAATATGAGAAAGTTATCCCAAGATATGGGGATGACAATGCAATTATTTTTGAGAATGTGGGGCATGATAACCTAATAAAAGACGCGACGACGGATGATACGACACTAAAACCAAATTATGGTCGTGCTTTAAAAAAACCTTTACACAAGGTGCCAAAATCCCATTTGGAAATTAGCACGGAAACTACAACAAATCCAGAAATAAGGAAATTGTCCATCCAACCCTTCATCTTGAAAGACGAAATGACCGTTTCCATTCCAATTAATGTGACATCAAGGGACAAAGACGTTAATTCAACAGCTCATCACGAAGAAGAAGCCAAACAGCGTTCCACCCCTTACCCTCTTAACCATTTTCATTCCACTGAAGTTCCAATTCCAAATAAGTCTCTGATGAGAGTTAAACGCTCATCATCCCTCTTATCCAATGAACCTTTAAAACAACTATTGTTGTTCAACGAAAATCCATTAGCGTCCTTTGCAGAGGCCCATAATAAAATGTTATTTGAGGAACTGGACAATTTTAAAGTTGTGGATTCTCAAGCTGGTGGATCCACTAGAAATGTTTTCGACACGAGCAGTTATCGAACTTATAGTTGCAGCGTGTGCCTCTGGATTCAGCCCAACTTTGCCTTAAAATTTGGCTTCAATGCTGGAATTTCTTATGGAATTGCCCAAGTCTTGGATTTAATAAACCTCGCAAATTGGATCTTGAAAGGAACCGATTTCAATGAAGATTCCATTCCCGACAATATCGGACTTAAAGTTACCAATATAATTGTAACCGATGACTTTCTTCCAAAAGATCAAGTTGTAAATAGAAAGAAGCGATCGGCATTAAATGACACAATTGTGAACCTCATAATGAACTATTATCATCAAGAAAAGGATATTGAAACACAAAGGAATAGCAAAGAACAAGAAGATTTTGACTATCCAATCTCAAATGAAGAAGATTTAAAAGAGTATGACGTAAACGCAACTTTTTCCTCCAGGGACAATTATTCAACAGCAATTGGATCCTTCTCGGCCAAAAAACTTTATCAAGACGTGGCTCCCCTACTTTCCAATGAAAAAGGGTTTAAAAATTGTTGCATTATTTTAGCCTTTATTTATCATAACTTGAGCCCAGTGACGTCCATCTCCAGCGTCGGTATTAAGTTCCAAATACATTAGTTAGTAATCATTTTCCAACAATGTGTCATTGTCAGGTGGGGCCTGCAGCTTGAGCAATAATATTGCCCTAATATCTGGAATCCTACATAATCATAAGGCTGGAAAGTTTGACCTGCTCAGATCCATTTTACACAATTTAGCTCATCTTTTTGGTTCCTCTCATCATGGGTTGGAGGATATGGATTGCTTTCCGAGGAGTGATCAAACTCCATTTTTAATGGATCCTGTACCACGTACGATTTCAAATTTGAGATAACAAAATATCCCTTAAATATAAACTCAAAGATTTGAATATTGGGCTAAGACCAAATTCCTTAAGATTTTCAACATGCTCCAAATATGAAATGAATTTATTTCTCACATCAAGAAATGCCCGGTGTTTGAAGGAATCTTTGGAGCTGGAACCTTATTGTGGAAATGGTGAGGATAGAGTACAAACGTCCTAAAGACAAAACTAAAGTTCCACATTTTCCAGGCATTTTAGATAATGAGGAGATATGTGATTGTGGTCTGCCGTGGCAGTGCTCTAAAGAATTATGTTGTGGTGAACGGGATTCAATTTTGCCTTGTAAGTTGCTTCAAGAATCCTCTAGAGATGGTTTGGGCTGTGGGGAATTAAATAAATAATCATAATATACATATGTACCCATCATACCACAACCACACACGATTAGAATTTACTTTTAATTTTTATTTCTCAACTAATGAGAATTTTAGTACTAATTAAGTCATTTGGCAGTTTGGTAGCTAATGTGGTCAATTTCAGTACAAAAGTAAAATTGACAGGTTAAAAAAAACATTTAAAACTAGAATGACAGTCTATTAAATTGCATAATTTGTATTCAATCTGTAGGACAACTATGAAGCCCCACATTCCCAACCATTGACTGATAATTTATCTTAAATTGTCTTCCCTCAACCATAAAATCCTTCATGCAGCCAACAAATTGTTGGGTTGTCTCAATTCCAGGGACAGTTGCAGGACTTGGATGACCCCCAACGTATAATGGACCATTCGTATCTGTCACTGCAACATAAACAAATGTGATTGCATTACTGTGGGGGATTTATTTATCCATTTATTTGTATTTACCTGCTCTTCCTGCAACTCCAATCCCAGGATTTGTGTGCTGATTGTCCAATGCCAAAGTTACAACATTTTTGGATTTGATGACACGTATAGTGTGCCAATTCCCGTCACAAAGCTCATACGGCTCTTTCGTAAAGGCGGAAGATAATTGACCATTACCAGAGTCTACTGTGAATTTCACGGTTCCATTGATTAGTTGTAAAACCATGAAATCCGTGGCTCCATGTACTGCAACGAGAATTCCAGAAGGATGTCTGGGTTTTATGCTCATTGATAGTTTTATTTGTCTTCCTACTTTGAAGGAGTCAACTGCAAGTAGCGTCATTTAGTTGATATTGCACATCCCTTATAAAATCCCGTTACAACTTACCCAACTTTAGGAAACCTGCATTTTGATAAAACATAAAGCCCGGTTCAAATCCGGTATCGGATGTACAAGGTTGAACGGAATGCTTATTTTTTAAAGCTAGTGGTATCCCATTCTTTTGAAAGTTCCTGAGACATCCTCTAAATGGAGAATCAACATTCAACAATTTTTTCCTCGTCGCCGTTTTGTTCCATCCCTCTTCAGGGATTCCACCCACATAAATTGTTGTTCCGGCATTAATGTCTTTGGTTGATCCCGTTGAACTTCCGGTAGCTACTGATACACCATCAACTTTGAGTTCTCCATCCCGTTCATGCCTATTTAACATAAACCAATGTTACACTTGAACCACAAAAAATACTAAAAAAACGACCTCTCAACATAAACGGTGTGCCACTCTGAATCATTGTATTGTACACTACTATTGAGGAATGCGGGTGCGGCTCCAGGATCAAATGCAAAGTGCAAGAAGCCTTTCCTCATAAATACGGCAGCATAGTCCGAACTATCAAAATTTGGCCACATGAACAACACCCCATCTGTTTCACTTGTTTTAAATTCAATGGAGTAGGAGGGATGGGGTCCTTCATTTTTAGGATGCTCAAATTCCATCCTCGAGTATCGATCAAGATTCCCAAAGAGTACGCCTTCAGCAATGTTTGCCCTTTCAAGATCTTTACTACTTGGTAGTCCTCTGTAGGGTAAAGCACACTGCATAAATGGCGTTGGTTTCACTTCATCTTCAGGTTTTTCATCCCAATCAAATTCATCTTCTTCGGAAGCTGGTTTCGCAGTTGTAGTTGTAGTCGTCGTCGTCGTTGTCGTTGTCGTCGTTGTTGTTGTTGTAGACGTTGTTGGGCCATCATCATCTCCACTATGAAATCCTAATCCATTTGTAGCTATTTTTGATTCTTCAAGTGCCATTGCTTCCTTTTCTTCAAGGCTAAAGCATTTCTGCCCCACTGATGAATCCTTTACTGAAGAATCCGTAAAATCCAGTCGCTGTCCATTGATACTAATGTCGGCCAAGCAGCCAGAGTACAAAGCTGAAGAAGCTGAAGCTCCTTGTGCTATTGAAAACTCCTGAGGTTTACCACCAAATAGAAGGGATGATCCAGCTGCATTTAATAGTGGAGGGCCACTTCCTGCTTGTTTCCTTCAAATATTATACAAGGTGTATCATACATACATGTAATTTGTATCAATTTAAAACTCACGTGTATTCATTAGCATCATCCACATTGACGACAAGCTTATCTTTTTCCCTTGTAACTGTCACCACATGCCAGTTCCCATCATTAATTACTCCCGTTCTTAAATCAGCCCCACCAGGCTCACTCTTTACAACCATTGCACCCCCTTGCATCGCCACCGACAAATAATTTGTTTGACCAGGATCACTGCCGTAGAAAATGAGGCCATCCTGCTCTCCCGTCCTCATTCTAAAATTCAACTCAAAGGACTCCTCCTTTGTAACAACAACGGGACCGGAGACGTTCCCTGCTGCGCCAGAAAGTTGAACAAATCCTTGTCCATAAAATGTTGCAACGGTTGATGCAAATTGAGAAGAGGAGCAACCCAACGTGGTGTATCGAGATTCAATGGTTTGAGTCAAATCAACGGGGTAGTTGTCGATATTTAAGAATTTCAAGCACCCTTCAAATGGTCGGTTGCTTACATTTGGTAATTGATGTGGACCTGGATGACCTCCCACGTAAATGTAATCTCCCACATCCAACACTGTTTGATCCCCTTCACTTTGAGCTTTAACATTGTCAATGGAATCCACTGCAAGTTGTCCCGTTTGCAAGTATCGTCTTGCCTCAATATAATGCCATTGACCATCATTCACCAATGTTTTACTTTGTGCGGTGGCGACGCCGGAGCCAAGGTTATATTGGAAAACCACACGACCATCCGACACAAACAGCGTCATGTATTTCTCACCCTTTCCAATGAGAAAGATGAGACCATTCTTTGATCGAGTTTTGAGCTGCAGTCGGATTGCCGAACGTTCTTGGAAATTCACATTAACCTTTCGTCGATCTAAGATGATGTAGCCTGAGCCCAAAAAGCGAAGTGCTGGATCCGCCGGAGGACCTATAAGCTTATCCCGCTCTTCCGAAGGTTCCAAGTTTTGAGCATCCACAAAGTTCCAAAGCCCCACTTTCTCATCTCCAATTGTAAGGTCGGAAATTACTCCACGATACGTTGAAAAGCTGAGCTGCGATTGAGAAGCACCGGGTGGAAGTCCTCCAAGATAAAGACGAGATGTATTACGACCAATATTCAACATGGATTTGGAACCAGTTAGGTAATCTTCTTTTACAGTTTCAATGATCCCACCACCTCCTCGAGGATCTTCTTCCGCAATTGTGAAACGCACAGTTTTGCCGGATCTGTCCACCGTTACTTTGTACCATTGATAGTCAAGGACGTAGCGTTGGTTCATGATCCTTTGAGGACCAGAACCCAAGTCAATGGTAAGCATGGGGTACCCTTGTTGTACTTCAAGAGCCATAAAATCAACCTGTAAATACAATTGCAGGAAATTGTGGTAAACAATTCGTAAGTGAGGTTCTTACATCGGCGCTTCCTGGCTCATTTCCCAAGTAAAATAATATCCCATTATCCCGTGTTCGAAAATAGAAAGACACTTTACTCTGAGCCTGTTGTGACTCTAGAGATGCTGGATTTGACAACAAAAGGACACTATTGTCACTAAATTGTACTCCAATTTTAATTCTATTGGATAGCTCTCGTGCAGAAGCAACACGGGATTTTAATTCAGATAGTTTAGCAACAAGATCATCCTTTTTTGTATCGAATTGTGGCTTCATTTCGTTCAAATTCCCAGCAATTGCGACCGATAGTGGGATATTGTCTTTGGCTTTATTCACTGGGAACGTTCAATCAATTAATTTATTAATTAGTTGCCAACTTACGTTGCGTATCTGATATTCCGGTCCCTGAATTCAAATCATTTACTGTGACTCTAAGCTTTTTCGCTTCCTTCGTATAATTTGCAAGATTCTCCAAAATGTCGGAAACATTGTCCTGTGACTCTTGAGCCTTTTTTGTAGCTGATGTGGATGTTTGAATTGTTTGATTTATATCAGGTGCGTTTTGAGTCATCATGAGTTTGGTAAGTTCTCTGAAATATCAATACATTATAAATCCATTTTATAATCAGGTTTCCACATATTTATTACATACTTATTAGCATTGGTAAGTGAAAAGCTTGTAGCGTTGTTTGAGAATTCGGTATTATTTATAGAGTGCTTATAATCCCTTAGAGGTATTTTCAAGTTAATATCGACATCAGATACAGCAGATTGTGCCCTTATTAGTAAATTATTGGATGGTTCTAGCACTGCTGTTACATCCAAATTATTTATCTATAAAAAAATCAGTTAACTCAATGAGTTTTTATTATATCCATCATATCACTTACTATATTTTGAGCTTCGTCAGCGGATTTTACTGCTTTATCAGCATTATCCTCTGCATCGTTTATGGCACTTTCAATATTTTTGTATGCCGTAGCACCACTAACAGCCTTCTCTGAAATACTTCTAGCATCATCTAATTCTCTTTCTAAATCCAAGGCTTGTCCTTTCAAAATATGAGCATGTTTTCTAGACTCGTAGACTGTATTTTCATTTGCGGTTAGTGCCGTCTTCAAATTTTCAACCGTGGCATTCAATTGTTGTCCACTACCTTTTGCTTTATTTACCGTCGAATCTATAAAAAACAATAAGGATTAGGTTGTTTGCAGTATTTCCTTGAATTTAAATCCCTATTCGCATGAGTACCTAAATCTGCATAGCTTGTTCTCAACGCTTCTACAATTAAAGGAGACTGAATATTGTCCTTTTTAGCTTCCGCAATATTATCCATCATTTCGTTCACTTTAGTTTCCAATGCTGCAAGTTTTGAGTTTACTTTAGCATCTCGTATGCTAATCCCAATTTCATTGGCTTTTTTGGCAGTTGTTACAGCATAATCACTTTGATTTCTTAAATCTCTGAGCTTCTCTTTAATTTCTGAGATTCTTTCTTGTGTCTTTTTAATTTCTTGTCCCTGTTCCTCTAAGGGTTTTACAAATCTGTTTACATCTTTCAAGACCGTTGCGGCTGTCGTCGATTCTTCAGTTACTGGGCCCATGTCGAATTTTGCTTGTTTCATGTAATTAACTATTGCTTCAGCTTTGGCTAAAGCTGTGTCAATTTGTGGACTTGATGTTGCTATAAATTCAACAATTAATGTATTGTAAACCTCCTAAGAACGGAATGTTTTTCCTTCTTATTATATTTACTTACGTTTATCATCTTTCATAAAAACTTCGACCCAATCCTTTGTTTCCCTTACTGTCATTTCTGCTTTCCCAGCAGCTTCTCTTACTTTCATTTCTAGCTCAGAACCTTTCTCTCTAAGTTTTGCAGCTTGTTTTGCTTTTTCCTCTAAACTTTCCTCCATCAACTCTGCTTTTTGCCGTTGAGTTGCTCCATCAGTTTCCAATGCCTGAACTTTTGAATAATATCCTGAAAGATCAGCTTTGGAAGGATCCATTAGTTGAACATTAGGGGTTAGTTTATCCACAGTTTCATTGTAGAAAGCAAGCCTTTGCGTTGTATAATATGATAAGGAAACATCCGTAAATTCTTTGTGAACTGGATCAAGTTTTCCAGATAAAGCGTCCGTTGCATCCAGTAATTGGTGATGACAAGGGTCACATTCTTGGCAACCCCGCTCTTCAATTAAAACCCAACGCCAAGGACATCGATCGCATTTTTCGCCAACGACGCCTGGTAGACAGGAACATTGACCTGTTCGTGGATCACAGCCAACACCCACAGCATATTCCGTGTTGCATTCACAAGCTGTATCAACAATTATGTACTCCATCAATCATCATCAACTTATTTATATTTATAAAAAAATATCCATACATTGGCATCCATCCGTTGTGTAATTCCAATAACCAGCGGAACACCGTTCTAAAACAACAACATTGAAGGATTGAAACACAAGATTAAAATAAACTACATAATACCACATCTTAATCCTGTTGTTCCAGGCTTGCATTCACACTGCCCTGTCATATCATCGCATTGAGTGCTAATACTAGCAAGCCCACAGTCACAATAGTGACATCCTGATCTATCACATCTTGAGAGTCCATAATGGTCATCCTTACACCTGTCACAATTATAGCCTTCAACATTATTGAGACAGATGCACTCTCCATTTTCATTGTTGCATTCATAAGTTCCGCACTCATTGCATGAGCATTTCCTACAATCCTTAGTCACAAGGGCGTCACCAAAGTATCCTCTTGCACACAAATTGCAAGCGGGACCTCCAGTGTTGTTCATACACCGAAGACATGCCCCCGTTACAGTGTCACATGAAGATGGATCTGTTGGATCAATGTTTCCTGAGCAGGCACAAGGTTTACAGAAATCTCCAGGCCACTCCGGTCTCCCAAAAAAACCAGGGCCACACCCCTCACACCGATTCCCAATGTAGCCATCGTTGCAGGTGCAGCTGATTTCTCCACCATCCGGTGACAGTTCACAAGCAGTTGCAAAATTGTTGCCAGTATATGGAAGTGGGCAGGCACAGATGAGGCAGTCATCGTGCCTTCCATTCGTTGCATCACCATGATATCCTTCTTGGCACTGCTCACAATGATCCCCAATGGTATTGTTACGACAATCATGGCAGATTCCGGAAACGGGATCACAACTGTCTGAATGTCCATTGCATTGACATGGTATGCAGAATCCACCGAAAGGTCCTGTTGGCGCACGGTAATATCCAGAAGCGCACTCTTCACAAGACAGCCCCTTTACGTATAAAAGAATTAAAGGATTTACATACACAAAACAGTCTGTGAGAATAAAATGCTTTACCTTATAATTTGGTGGGCACTGACATTGTTCTACTGTCGTTGCTCTAGTTGCTCTACTAGTACCATAATCGCGAGAGGGTTGAGCAACGTTGATGCTAAAGTCGGAAAGTCTAACGTTTTTACTCGCTTTCCAATAACCTGCTCTAACATAAATTGTTTTAAGTCCCTTAAGAACAATCATTAATTGATC
The DNA here is from genome assembly GCA_036491945.1 of Paranurophorus simplex. NCBI lineage: Eukaryota > Metazoa > Arthropoda > Collembola > Entomobryomorpha > Isotomidae > Paranurophorus > Paranurophorus simplex. Next base: position 11,717 of record JAAOWG010000312.1, read on the forward strand.
TCTCGTTGCAGGAATGGGAAGACCGCCGGGATGACTGGCCACCACAAAATTGGATTCCGTCAAGGGTAAGCTTATTTTGAACATGTTGTCCCCATCAAGATGAGCAGGAGCAAGGTGGAAAAGTCTTATTAGTCCGGATGATGGGGCCAACTCTCTTCCTTCCAAAATAAGATCAGGGGCTCCAAATGTTTCTCCATTTGCTGGATCTTGGGGTTCAGATAGTACAGTGTAATTAATGCTTCCCCCAGCACTGGCCAAATTATTTGAATTAATTTCCACACTGAAATAAAGAACGTGCCCTTCGCTCATAGTTGTGGGTATGTTGGCTTCTTGGATGTACATTGGAGAAAATGCATCTTCTCTTTCATCGTTGTCCAGCAATTCATTGTTTAGCTCAAAATCTAGTTTGTATCCTACAAAACAAAAGAATTTTTTTAATTGCATTGCATTTTTATCACGTTTACATAATTAGTGCATGTTGCATGTTACCTATTTGATTTGCAGTGGCGTCTTTGGACATTGGATCAAATGCAACTGCATTCCAAGCACTTTTTCCAAATGTAATCTGTGCCCAAAATAATTCTCCAATTGAACATCGAGTAGTTTTTCCAAAGCAGAAGCAACTCGTGCATCCTGCAACGTTATCCTCTTGTAAATTGAAACTGGTGGAAGTGCACTGTTCGCAGTATCGTCCTTCAACGTTTTGTTTACAATTGCAAGCAGATGTTTCCTACCAAATATTATAATGAACAAAAAATGTACAAAATAATTAACATGAAATCCCACAAATACCTGGCTACAAATATCCGCCGTCGCTCCTCTAATGTCACATTGACAAATTCGACATTCGGGAAAAAACCAAAATCCTGGCTTACATTTATCGCACATTCTTCCAACAATATTTGGTTTACAGTTGCAACTTCCATTTTGTAAATCACATTGAAGATCTGGTACTCTGTATCCAACATCTGTAACCCCTCCAGGTGAACAATTACATTCCTCACACCCAATCAATGGATCATAGCCATATGTATAAGGTTGACAAACGTCACACTTGTCTCCAGTGACTCTTTGTGGACAAATGCAAGCTCCACTGGTTTCATCACAAAGCGCACTTGATGGACAATCGCAAGGCTTGCAGTCAGGGAATCCATGATATCCTGTTTTGCATCTATCACAGCGTCTTCCAATTACAAACTCCTTACAAGGGCATTCTCCACCAAAGGTTTGGCATTGGAAACCAGTGGAACCGGTATAGTCACATTGACAAGGTAGGGCCCCTTATTTAGTGCAACGACAATTTAAAATGTTCCTCATTTTATTATGTCCTAAAGCACTCACCATTGTTGTAGTCTGCGGTTATAGAAAACACAGCGTCTTTGCAAAAGGATGAAACATTTTTGGTGTCGAGATAAAAATGATTTTTCCCACATTCCGCAACAAATCGTTTGGTGTCGTCGTAAGGTTGCTGAACGAGATATTTCTCGAGTTGATTTTCTTGTTGAAAATTCCCATCTCCAGGAACAAGTAGAATGTAGTCCAGCCATACATCCCGAGTTGATTTTATTGTTACCTATGTATTGTTAATATTTTTACAATATTTCAATTTCAATGAAATCAACTTTTGCTTTGGACCATACCACAAAATTATCTTGGATATAAAATTTCTTGTTGCCATCCTCCTGTTCTACAACGGCCCTGCAACCACTCGTACTTGGACAATGAATCAAGTTTAGTCGAGCCTCAAAATGTTGACCGTCTTGGATCAACACTTCGGAAAGAAAGGCTGGATTTTCGGGTTGATAGTAATGCACTAATATAATATAATATCCGGGATGTGGAACTTTTCCCCCCATTTCTAAAAGCCTTCTTTGTCCATCTAGTCGCACTAACTGTTTATCAGCTACGCCTTCCGGTAATGCGTCTTGAGGAGCAACGCTGCTTGGATCCCCCGCTTCAGCTTCAACTTTAACATAATCAGGTGGAAGTTCAAAAGTGCTGTTGATGCAATTCCCTTCATTCATTATACAATAGGGCTGTGGGGATATATGGTCAAGTGCCCATTTTGCGATTGGTATTGCCGTCACAGAATTTATAGAAATGGGATCAAGGGTTGCAGACTCATCGGCAGCATTAGCTCCAACCTCGAGAACAATGCTTATTGTACTTGGATCAAAACGAAAGATTACAACTTCCCCAGTTGGACTAGTAACAACTTGACGGCAGAGGAATGCAAATTGACAATCATGGATTAATGCCACACCGCTATTCGTTCCTATTTTCATTATAATCACAACATTCAAAAAGAGTAAAAAAAATCCAAAAGTATGAATATAAATGATCTCACCCTTTTTGGAAGTAGCAGTGACTTGGATTTCCGATGAATTTGCTCCTTGTGAAGTGAAATATTCCAATAAGAGTGCGTATCTTCCTCCTTTGCTTATCGCAATGTCTAGATTAACCAATTTCTGTTGATTTGAAAGCAGTGCCATTCTTTCATCATTTATATCGAGAACATCTATCACTCCTTTGTCATTGTAAAATTGAGTCAGATCCGACTTTTCTCCAGAACTTGTTAAAGTGTAACCTTGTGCAGCGGATGCAGAGTCGAATTTGTCGATGGATGGGTACACAAATTGAGCACAAGTTGATGGAATAACTAATTGAGCATTTCGGGATTTGTCCGTCATGTTAATGGCGCAAGGTTGATTGATGGAATGAACTAAAACGGTCCCTTCATAATATTCACTGGGAAGAAGGACAAAATAATCCTAAAAAAATGCTCACAATGAAAATACTCAAAATCCTTTGAAAAATTTCCCTTACGACAAGAATGTATTGTTCGGTACTGATGGAAAATTGCCATCTCCCAGGATTGAGAACAAATGGGGTAGGGATATTACCAATTGATACCGTCAAAAATTCCCCTTTTGGCTCAAATTTAATTTTGTAACTCTGCATTTCATCATTAGGATTGTCCGGAGTGGCTTTAAATTCTCCAACTGCGGAATCAACGCCAGGATTTTTGTATTTAATTACAGCCAAATAAAGAGATGGCTTGTCAATCGTCACATCATGGATTGTTTTGGGCTACAAGTTTTGGAATAGTACAAATACTTATTAGTAAATAACCCATTACTTAGAATATTTGAACACTTACATGAAGTTGTGTGTATATAGCATAGCCGGTCCAAGAGTAGTCCGGAAATACCGAAGAATTGAAACCATACCGTACTTGACTTCCGCTCGGAGTTCTTCCTTCTTCCGCCTCATATTGATATTGATAAAGGGTTGGAAGATAATGAGCTTGGAGTGGAACATTACATTTTTGTCCAGTTATTCTTGTTTGACAGTCGCATTCTCCACTAGTTTTGTTACAATTATTGTGCTGGCTGCCTCCAATATTGCAGCCACATTCTAATATTCCAAATCATTGGAATTATGCACTTCTCTAATCTCTTATATTCCACTTACCCTGACAGCCAAAAACATTTTGTTCTTCAAGTTTGTAAAACCCATCTTTACATTCATCACACTTTCGACTTTCAACGTTAGTTTTGCAAGGACATTGTCCATCCTTTTCACTGCAAACACGAATTCCCCCTAATATCCCCGATCCGTTGCAATCGCATTCTGAAATTGTGAACAAATAATTTTATTGTTTCCAACTAATTGATTCGTACCTTCACATCCTGAAGGATTCCATTGTTGTAAATTCCAATAAAGCGGTTTACAACTATTGCAAATCCTCCCATCCGCAAATTTCTTGCATTGGCAAAGTTCGCCGTTGGGAACTGCGGAATTTGTACAGTTCTTAAATGGATCCTTTACCCCCGCAGGATCACAATTACATTCCTTATAAGAATAACAATCACAATTATAGGTATTCGAACTACTTGAGATTGGGAATGTTTAAATATTTAATGTAATACCTCACAAAGTGGGAAATTATAAAAACCTCGACGACATTCTTCACATCGTAATCCATCAAAACTTGCTTTGCATTGACATTTCCCTTCATCATCGCATGATACGCCCATCGCTCCTTGATCATGGCAGCCACAGGCTAGATTCCGCAAGTTAGTTTAAATCAGGGACGCCGTTCTAAAGGCTTACGTAAACATTCAGGATATTTGTAAAATCCGGGCTTGCAAAACCCGCATTCTCTTCCCGAAAAGCTGGAAAGGCATGAACATTGTCCTGTAGCCTCACAAACGGTGGAAGCACTCCCTGATACGCTGCAATTACAGGGTTTGCATTCTGGATATCCGTAAAATCCGGATTTACATTGATCGCATCTTGCACCGTCATATCTATTAAACTTAATTAAAGTTTAAGAACCAAGATTTTAAAACAGTACCCTTCACGGCACAGGCAATCTCCACTGTTTTTATTGCAAACATCTTCTGTTGTTCCTTGTACATCACATTTGCAATCTTTTAAAATTCAAAATCAATTGGATATTACAACTCTGTGCAGTGTGCATTCCTTTATAGGATTTCACCTTACATGTACAAGTTGGAAAATTATAAAATCCATTTTCACAAGAATCACATTGTCGTCCACCAAAGTCATTATTACACTCACATTGGCCTGACTCAGGATCACAAACGTAAGGTAATAAAGATCCTCTTGTGTCGCAGTTGCAGGCTTCAATAGAAATTACGTAAACATATTTACAGGAAATTACAGACAACTTACCTAAACAGTCTGGAAAGTTGTAAAAGCCTTCCGCACATTTGTCACAGTCTATGAAAGATAATAACTTGTATAAAGTAAAGCAATTAAATGAATTTGCACAAATGAAGGATGAAATTATTTGTAAATATTAATTTTCAAAAAATGCAAACTTACTTTTATCCTGAAAGTTCTCTTTGCACGGACACTGCCCTCCACCCACTTGACAAACGCTGTTCATTGTTCCATTTATATTGCAATCACAAGGTTTACAATCAGGGAAATCGTAATAGCCATCATTACAAGCATCACAATTTGGAGACCGATATGCAGGTGCACAATCACAAACACCAGACCCTTCGGCGCAAGTTCCAATATAATATTTGCTGTTGCAGTCACATGCTGTAATGTACAAATCATTTACTTATTCACTGCCATTGTATTCCTTACGTTTACAAACGTCGATGGCATCCACCGACTTTCCAACTGGTCTATAAAAATTTGGTTTGCATTCATTGCAGTTGATGCCTTGAGTATTATGAAGACAATTTTTACAAACTCCACCGCCATCATTTTTCCCTGCAAGATCTATCGAAAGCTTCTTTTCATCCACGTCCTTGTCATATTCACACTCATTGGAATGTCCAAAACAATTGCATGCTTCACAAACAAAGGGTGTTGAATTTGTGGAAATACGCCAAGCCTTTTGAACATAACCGGGACAGCAAGTTTCACCTAAACTCAAAAACTTCAAATTAAATCCTAATGCTTAAGAACTATGTATATCTCACATTGTGGACCACACGTATAATGTTGACAAGAACAAAGTAATTTATATGGATCATTGTCAGCGGGGGGACAAATGTCAGCGTGTCCATTACATCTACAGCGTCCTCCAATTTCGATTCCTTTGATGGAGTAGAAATACTAAGAAAATGTGAAATATTCTCAGTATTCTCAGTCCTGCTATCAATTCCTCATATGCATTACCCTTCTTGTAACGGAATTATCTTGTCTTGACACAGACATTAAATGACCAAGAAGAGTTTTTGTCCTAATAAAACGAAGTCGCACATGCGTTGCTCTTGTCCATTCCTGGAGCATATCTGAACCAAAAAAATTACGGGCTGATGGCCTATGTTCCAGTAATTTGATGTAAATCTTTCAAAACAAAAAAAAAGCTTAGAATATGTCTCCTACATCCAACATCATACCTCTCCATTCTCTAACGGCGTTACTTTAGAATTAGTAGTGTCACATATAACGGAATCATCCGCAACCAAAGGCATTGTACTATTTCTTCCAAAAAATCTTTCACACTCATTCGGGTTCTCTGCAAAATACTGCCAGGGTTTGAAGGTTTTTCCGTTATCTGATGATCGTTCCAAAACCCAAACTCCAGGCCTCGGAGAATTAGCCATTTTAAGATTAACATAGGCCACATGAAATTCCTACAAAATCCCATTCAATTTTATAACTTTATAAAGTAACATCAACGGTCAAGAAATTCGAGATAAGGCTGAATGAGAATTGAATCAAATGCCAAGCCCATAATAAAATACTTGATGAGATTCGACTTTCATGATTCATTTCAAGTAAATAAACAGTAGACAGTCAGGATAAAGGCTCAAAGTAATTGCGATAAAACAAGTCAACACTCTCTTCACAAAAAACGTCAAGTTTTGGTTGAACAAATCCAATCATTTCTCATCCATTTTAAAAATAAACCCTAGCTATTCTTCTTATGTAACGAAACTTGTTCCTCACCTGTCCAAGATCTATTGTTAAATTAACCTCATTGTATTTTGCTCCACGAGATAAGGGTGGTGACTGCAAACAAATGTAATCAACATCATCCCTTTCCTTTTTAAACGCAAATACCTGCCACCATCGTTCTGACCCATCAATTGCATACTCCGCAGGATGCCATAGGCCTTCCACCCCTTTCTCACAGTGGTCACAATACTAATGCAAATAATGTTGTATTTCAATTTGGAATGTCAATTACCCTTTTACCTGGCCATGGATGACATTATTTGGATCATCCGTGTCCGTCGTAGCTCCCACAAGATTGCAGTACATCTCTCTTTCCGGTTGTCCATCACTGGACTCTCCACAAGTGGCTGAGGAAAAGATCCTTCTTCCTTGCGCCAAATTAAAGTACGGTGGCGTCAACACCTCACAACTCACGACATTCAACAACAACAGCAACACAAAAGGTTGGGAGCATAATAAATTGGAAAAGGGAGCCTTCAAATAGGAACCCCAGGGACTCATCATCATGACAAAACTATCCTGATGCCCGCATTCATAAAATCTTTATGGTTATATATTTACTTTACATTGTGACTGTATTAGATGCTTATGGCTTTGTTTGCAGGAAAACCTATGAAAACACAAATCCTATGAAATTTCACAAATAAAAAAGTATAAAATGATAAAAACTTGTGGCACTTTTGCGTAAAAAAAGTTAGCCTTCTTATCTTTGATAATCACTTGGAGTTTGTAGGGAGGTTGTTTAATAATATTTACTGGGCCCAGTAAATATTATTATCAAGGGACAAAGGATTTGCTCGGCAGTTGGGCTTCAACTGAATCTCTTTAAGATGTGATATAAGAGCTCAGTATCTCATCCATTTCCTTTTTACATGCACAGTTCTCATTCATTCATCTCTCTTTCCCAAGAAGTGATAACATGACACTCTTCCTTTCTTTGAGTCTCAAAAAAAAGTGAACTCTTGGCTTATAATCTCATCCCTTGTGGTTTAGGCTTAAGGGATGGGAAAAGCTGAAGTATGGGTGTAAGAGCATATTTTGTACAAAAAGTTATTTTTACATGAAACGTCTCTATCCTCTTCTCCTTTTTAAAGGAAAGTGAATGCAATGGAAATGTGGTAAAAATACATGAATGCCTCTTTTTCAGATTTCAAAGGGACGCACGGTAGAATGCCTCAAGGAACAAGGAACCATTCATTAAAAAAGGATAGAAAAACATCCTAAAATGTTGCATCTTAAATCCTTACATATGACCCTGAAGGTGGTCAAGTGGATGAGTTGAGAATTAAAAATAAATCTTACAACTCTGGACATCCGTTTAAGTCAACACATGATAAATGAATTTTATTTTACTCAGTCAGTCAGTAATCATTCTTCAGACACTTGTTCTGGAGTTACATTGCAAGAATACATTTTTTGTCCTCGTTGCACATGGATATGAAGGTTATCAGCGGTATTCACTTTTTCGTAGAGTTGAGACGAAGTTGAGATTTCAGCTCCGTTTATTTTCACAATAATATCACCAGGATGAATTCCAGCTCTAGAATATAAAACAAACTGATGAATCAATGAAAATTGGAAATTAAGGTTACAAATATGCTGGGCTTCCAACAACAACTTCCATTATAAGCACGCCCTTGTTAACGTTCCTATATCCACGCGACTCAAGTTCACGTCTGATTTGTTCATTAACAGTTAGAATTGTTACACCAATGTAACGTCCTGGTAGGTTTGCTTTGCTTCCACTAGCTGCAGTTACAAAACAATAATGTTTTAAATGGCAAAGCATTAATAAATATTACTAGTAGTAGTTCATTACATTTCCTTGTTTCTGATCTCGATAAAAATTTCTTGGCATGATCGATAGGAATTGCAAATGATATTCTGCGCCCAAAAGTTACAAAGTTATTCTTTACTTTTTGTTAACTTACCCAGCCGCAACTTTCATGGAATTAATTGCAATAGCTTCTCCATCCAAATTGATTAAAGGACCTACAAAATATTAATAAATAAATTAGCTAGATAATCCCCCTACAATCTGCACATTGTTGATTTGTTAAAGATAATTTTAAGAATTCTTTAATACTGAAATCAATCGTTACCTCCAGAATTCCCAAACTACAACATACAAAAATAAAAAATCACCCCAATTTTCTAAATTTCCACAATAACATACCGTAATTGCTGCATCAGTCTGAATATAATTAATGTCATGTGAATGAATCCCCAACTCACTCGCACCCCTACTAACGGAACTAACAATTCCTGCTGTAATAGTATTTGTAAAATTTAAAGGGGCCCCAACAGCAACTACCCACTCTCCAATTTTAGTATCAGCCGAACATCCAAGTTTAAGTTTTGGAAGGTTCTTCTGCAAAACAAGAATTTACATTTTCCACATCAACAATCTTTCATCCTTTATCTTTCTTACAGCCTTTATTCGAATCGTCGCTAAATCCAATTCATAATCAATATCTTCTATAACTCCCGAATATTGCTTCCCATCCGACAACTTGACGCAGAAGGAGGATCGAGGCTTACTAGGAACGACATGAGCATTTGTTAGAATAAGCCCATCTTCGCTTATAATAAAACCCGATCCATTTGACCGAGTATGTGGGGTTCCAGTGAAAAAATCCACGCGAGAATGATCCTTTACCTCAATCAACACCTAAATACTCCTCAATTAACATGGTTCAGCAAAATAACAATTATTTACCACAGTGTCCGCCACTTTCTCTACAACTTCTGCTATAAAATTATATTTAACTCTATTCCCCTTCTCTTCAACTCCCCTAGAAGGCTCCAACGTATCTCTAAAACATCCTTTAGCATCTGCAGCGTCCCCAGTTCCAAAGGGTTTAGCTGCAGTCACCTCTGTAGAGTTGGCTAAACCAAATACCACCACCCCCACCCCTATAACAGAACAACAATAAACAATTTTTAAAAAAACAATTTTAAACAATTAAACATACCAGTTGCAAAGGCACCCCACCCCCTTTTCCTTGTAGTTCCCTCCTCTTGGCTTATCCTTGAGCTGGGGTTGATAAGGGATGAGGAATTAATACATCGGATTTCTTGCAATTCAAGGGGATTATGAAAACTTTTCAAAATCCTGCCAAATCTCTTCATCCTCCTCCTTTCAAAAGGAACAAAGGATGACGTGTTTGGCGGGGTTTTATGGGGTAAAGTGAGATACTTTATCCATGCATTCTAAATAATAATCTAATCATATAATTCAAGGTTTGTTACAATTACTCCAAATTAAATGACGTTTGAAAAATATTTCATAACAATAAAAAGGAGATGATGATGCAGGATTGGGTTGGTTTAATTCAAAAGGTTTTTGGGAATCCAGGATTAATTGAGGATTAGAAATATGAAAGGTGAGGGGAGTTTGAGAATATTGGGATTTATGGGAATAATAACGGTAACACAAGCTTCATTGTTTAGAAGTGAGTTAAGAGATGTCTTGAGTGTTTTTTAATAAGTTTTTTTAGTTGTTGTTGCACCCTGTACTCCAGGGACGGTATGGACGCCAAACCCTACAATTGTACAGAACCTATGCCTCACTTGTACCTGCAGTCAACCGACGCAGTCATTTTGCAAAATTAATTTGTTTCAACAGTGTATTGCGACGGCTGTTGCGACGGCTCCGGTAGCTGTAGCTCCGGCGCCTGTAGCTGTAGCTCCGGCGCCTGTAGCTGTAGCTCCGGCGCCTGTAGCTGTAGCTCCGGCGCCTGTAGCTGTAGCTCCGGCCCCTGTAGCTGTAACTCCGGCCCCTGTAGCTGTAACTCCGGCCCCTGCGGCAACAACAGTAGCGCCAGTTGCTCCAAGGCCAGTTGTTGTGCCTCCTGCAGCACCTGCAGCGCCTGTACCTGCAGCGCCTGTACCTGCAGCACCTGTACCTGCAGCACCTGTACCTGCAGCACCTGTACCTGCAGCACCTGTACCTGCAGCACCTGTACCTGCAGCGCCTGTACCTGCAGCGCCTGTACCTGCAGCACCTGCAGCGCCTGCACAGCAGGTTGGCCCACGTATTGATGGATAAATTATCCCATAATGTTCCAGCAAGATGCAAAATGCAATTACTGCATCCAATCATCCCTTGCAACCAATTTATTAGTGTGTTATCTGTCAAATTAAGCCCATAACTATAAAGCTAAATGGTTTATTATTATTAATTTACACAATTTCAAATGATTTGAATGTATGCAAACTAAAATTAAATAATTCCTGTTATGTTAATATTCCTCCCATAATCTCAAATCAATATCCATTTTTCTTGTGAAACAGTTGATAAATATTTAAAAATAAAAATAGAATTATACCCCAACATCATAGTTCAAACAACACGACAAATATTTGCTTTACCAAAAATTCCTCGGGAATTTGAGACTCACCAGTATAGAAAATGATTAACAATGGAGATTCCATCCTCAACCATCCATTACCTAACAATTCCAAGAATACAATTCCAACTCTGAAATTCAATGTAAGATTATTCAGCTCAACCAATGTTAATTTAGACTATTAAGTATTTTGCAGAATGACGAAACAAACAAAGAACCCCAATGTAAAGACAACATAAACTCACTTTAGACTTCATAACCCAAGTCAAGCAATGACTCATGTACTCACGCCTTTTATCTCATTTCGTTTGCTAATACTACAGAGGATGCTAAAACTTAGGACATCCGACTCCACCAAAAAAACCGCAGATAACCCATCGATAATTATATTAATTTGAGTACATCACCGCTTAGTCCTAGTCCTTCATATCAAAGCCAAAGTGGAAATAAAAGAGCCAACTCTTTGAGACGGTTTGGTTTTACTCAAGATCTTAATTTACCATCATGCCATCTTCTCCAAGAAAGGATGCAAACTGGATTTCAAAGTTATATTTCATGTGAGCAAAGGGATTTTATGAAAAAATGATTTGAAACATCCAACTTCAGGTGGCTCCTCCCGATTTTAAGGAAAGGCAGAAAAAAGGACATTGAACAAGAGGATCTGTACCAACCGGATTTCAATGATTCTTCTGAAATACTCGGAGACTTTTTAGAAGCCGCTTGGAAGTCCGAGCTTAAGAAACCCAAACCAAGTTTATTGAAAGCAATTTTAAAAGTGTTTGGGACATACTTCCTTTTACCTGGAATAACTATTTTTATTCAACAATGCCTCTTCATGTAAGTTCCAATGCAACTTTCCTATTGTTTCCATTTTCATAGTAAAATCTCTCAACAGGACATTACAGGCAGTGGTACTGGTGGGTTAACGCAATTTAAAAAAGCATCATTGAATCAAATATATTAAATAGGGGTGGCTAATATGTTATTATGATAATAATTGCCCAACTCCATCATTTCCTTATGAAAGAGCTGAAAGATTCGTTATAACCGGACTTCTTATCCTTGTGACTTGTAACTTTTTGTTGTTTTTTGTTTGCCTTATCTTTATTTTGTTGTAGTTATATCCTCATCCATGCCGCATCCAGCTTTATTTCAAATTGAACATTGTGGAATGCGAGTTAGAGTAGCTTGCTCTAACCTCATCTACAGAAAAGTAAATTATTTAGCCTGGGCGAATTAAAGTTTATTTTTTTGGTATTTACCTATAGTCATTGAAACTAAGTCAAAAGGCCATCCATGGTTCCACAAGCGTTGGACAACTTGTCAATTTATTATCCAATGATGTGAACTCCTTTGATGCTGGATGCTCTAGGATCCATTACCTTTGGATAGCTCCAATACAAACTGTCATTGTGACAATTGTCCTATGGGGACATTTCCAATGGTATTCCCTTATCGGGGTGGGAATCCTTGTTTTATTTGTCCCTCTACAGAGTAAAGATGATTGGAATGGAACAATTATTAAATCCCTCTGT
>JAAOWG010000313.1:0-24033 GCA_036491945.1 Paranurophorus simplex
CCCAAACTTTGAGTTAATTAAATTTTCATGGTATAGGTAGCTTGATGAGTTGTTTCAATTTCTTACTTCTTCAAGGTTTTCAGACTTTGTTGCAAAATCTCCAATAGGAAATGAAAATCCACGCATCTCCTCCCACTCGCAATTTTTTTTACCTGTTGAAATCGGTTCTGTATGGAAAAACACAAAATTTGTAAGCACATAGACAAATATAAGTTGTCAATGAGTTATAAGTTACATTCCATTCTTATCTTCTTTACATTGCATTACAAAGCATTGTAAAGAAAACAAAGGAGTATGAAAAAAATGAATTATCAAAATTTAATTATGTCAACTTGCCAATGCAGGCGTTTTCAATGTATTCAACATTTTCTGATTTAACAAAGCTTCCGGCCTGTGTCCGACGGTCTTCTCTACTCAACCGACATTCCTTTCTTGCTTCCCTGAAAAAATTCATAAAAGTTATTCATTGATGGACATTATTGTGTTGTTGGCTAGTTTAGTTGGTCAATTTCCCTTTGTTCTCTCATTGTTTGTGATTGCCAATTGAATTAGGAATCCTTCCCAAATTAAAGCTATTGCAACGTTTTGTTAAATTTGACATTGAATTGACTTGACTCATGTTTGAAGCGTACCCAAATAGAAATATACAAAGGAAAAGTGTTACGGTATTTTCATGATTGAATTATTGCCGATATTCATAAAACTAATTAATTTTTCAGTGATTTACCGCTTTCTCACTAGTAAATTGAATATTTTTAAAAGAGCGTGAGATGTTTAATTATTCTACGTCTCCCACATGCAAAGTTCAAGAAACAAATGGATGCAATCATGACGAAAGAGACAAAAAGTAATTATTACTTTACCATAATTGTACAACTCACCAATAATCTGCAGATCTACAAGGCAATCTTTTGTCCGTTAGACAAAGTTCTGAGCATCTCTTCCTGCTTCCAACGCTCCTAATAACGATGAACAAGTGTTAAAACAATTCTCAAGGCGAACAAATGTTTCAAATTATTCAAGAATAGAATTTACAGGAATTTATAATTGATTACCTAACAATAACGTCATCATGGCCCGCTAATTCAGGGAAAAAGTTAGATATGTTACCACTCCCGATTGAACTGACTTTTTTCCCAAGTACCCTACGAAATCCTTTTGGGGGTTTCAAAGATGGGAAATCAAAATGGAGGATCCTTAGAGCATCATATTTACATATATGTAAACATTCATAAAGATAATTTAGTGAGTTTGGGCCGACACTACGTTTGAAAATTATCAAAACGTTGAATTTTTAGATTTTTAACTAATAGCTCAATGCATAGTTTTGTTGACATTTTCCGAATGAAAAAAGCACTATTCAAAAATCTGAAAATTCACTTTTTTGATACTTTTCAAAGCGACATGTTGGGCACCTAATACATGGCTCTAAACATCCTAAATTATCTTTTTATGCACATGATACTCTTATAACATTTCTCAAAACCACCAAAAAATTTTGTTTAATTTTGGAATGCAACCCCCGGACCGTTGGGTACTGGCAAAAAAATTTCAGGACAACCGGGTAGTTAATATCGAATCTAACCTAATTCATAACCAGGAACTCTCTCTGTTACCCAAGCTTTAGAACATATATCTCCTGTAATAATAAAATGATTAAATGTAATGATTAAAGGATTTTCATGCAAATCACGCCATAAACAATTTTGTATGAACCTGTTGCGTGCTGTAGTAATCAATTTTATTACACAGTTATTTGTCTTACAGCTAATTCGGATGTAATGCGATATTCAGTTTTAATTTAAGAGCATTTTCACCTTTTCTAATGAAGAAATAAATTGCATTTGTTCCGTATTGATTGCAATTGCGTCTGGTATTGAGTAATAATACCAGAGGGGGGAGGATGATATAACTTGTTTGATTGATGTAAGTGTCATACGGTGCCCATGTCAAATAAATCAGATAGCGTTGTTATAAAAAACGCCATTTTTTGTATTATGTATTTATGTAGTTATGTATCCAGCAGAAGAAATTTTATTTTGAGTGATGTGGTATCCTTAATTACATGTTTACATCCAATTCCCATTATTTAAGTATATTTGATCGTGATTTGATTTATTATTTGAAAATTTGCTTTGAAACGTTATAATTCTAATACAGAAGCGATTTTTTTACAATTTGTTACATGCATCGAACTAATATGTGTTATTATGTGCTGTAATGAAGATTGTCTTTTAATATTTTGCAGGTGGAGTGTAAAATACGGGAAGTTTGTAATGGAAGTGTGAAATTAAAGGAAATTGATCAAGCGGAATTTCAGGTTTGGAAATTATAGTTTTGTCTGAAAATTTCCATTCATTGGTTGAGTATTGACTTAAAACACTGGCCTATTGCTTCAGCATGAGACAAACTGCAGACAATCTGTCTGCTAAAATATCATGAAACCTCCAACTGTCTACTGCCCGTATTTTTTAAAAGAATAAGTTTTTTAATACCTTGTAAACACAGTCGTTCAAAATAGGATGATGAAGATTTTGAAGCATCGACCTTAATGCTGTTATCAGTAAATTTTGGATTGGCCAGCCGGAAACAAGAATTCGCAAGATAATCGATCCAAAAAGCAGAACAACTAGTCGATGATCTACATCTGTGAAATTAAATCATTTCCATTTCAGTTTCAATTTCAAATGTAATTGCTGTCTCATATTGGAAATTGGCAATTTTATGCATCAAATACCCATAATTTAGAAATTTATACAGGCATGAAATCATGTCCAAGATGTTTTCCCATAGTTTGTACCATACCTATTGTAGCAATCTGCAGTAATTGCTCCAGAAGTACTTGAATATAATGGAATTCTTTCATCAGGTGGTAATTCAATCCCAGTAACTTTCTCAAACGTTTCTATTCCAGTAGAACATTCTGTTAGTGCTGCTTTTAATGGGACAAGTATTTGTGCTGCAATAAAATAATTTATTTCTTGTGGTAAATACTTTGAAGATTAGTTTTGTAAATTAGGATAAACCAGGATTTATTGAATTATCTTTGGTGGTGAACCTCAAGACCGCAGAGTTGACCGCAATTAAAAGACTCACTAGAGTATACTACAATAGAGTCCTGCTTTCTCAAACTAAAATCATTTCCCCTTAACATGCTAAATAAATTCTTTGTACCCTTTAAAAACAATAATTATCCCAAAATACTTACAATTAGTGAAGCTTATGAAGCAAAAACACAGAAAACCCTTGACTCCACGCATTTTGATCAGAAACTAAAAACAACCCACACAAACAATCAATTGGTATGCAATGTCATATAAAAACAATGCTTGTACAGCACAAGATGTACCACACCAAAAACCCACAATCTAAGACATTGTCTCACAATTTAAAAATTTGGAAAAGCCAGAAATTGAGTAAAAGATTATTTCGCTTCACTTTTCTGCAATCAGTGAACCAAAGAATTTATACATTTAGAGTACAAGACGAATGTTTCCACTTGAATGGGAAATGATGATTGTTCTTTGATCCCTTCAGTTTTCGAGATCAAACTCAATGAAGGATGATTTAAGTTGTATTAAGAGAGAGAGTCAAAGATGAAAATTCAAGTTTATTGTTGCACCCCTGAGTTGTGAATGATCGATTGAGATTTACAAGATCTCATCTAATAACCCAACAATGAGATTGTTGGAGTTCAGAGGAAGAAGAAAATTTCTTGTTGGGCAGTATAGTATCATTTCCTCATCATCTCCATTGTATCTTGGGTTTTGATTGAAGTTTTTGAAATTTCCGACTTCCCTTATGAAATTTTATTAATTTGGTGGATGATGGTGCCAAGATATCCAACTTATCAAATATATTTATTGGAGGCCCAGTAAAGGTGTAAGCAAAAGATGACCTTGTGATCGGGTAAATGAGACAATGCAATGGCAAATCATCCATAGGAATGCATTTATGTACCTGGTTGTTTTTAGCATACTCTACAAATAAGTTAATTTCACGGATAAATGTAACAATTGAAGTCACAGCATGGGATATTTACATGAAATCAAAAAATGTACAATGGGATACAATCATCTTGACAATATCTCTGTAAAAAAGTATGAATAAAAAAATTAAGAAATTAAGCTTACTTTTTCCAGTAAGATACTTACTACATATTCAATTTTTTGTTTTGGGCGTGTGTTGTGTCAATGTGTGACTTTTAAAATTATTGAAATTGAAAATTTTACGGCACTCTAGATCCTAGATCCTTGTGAATACAGAATAATAATAATAAGAGTAAAGAGTATGTATGTGTACGTTTGAAAATGCAAGTAAAGGGCTAAATATTTCACTACTTGCAAAGAAAGTAAATGTGCAGTCATAATACTTTGTTAGAAAGCAAATTTAAAGTCCTTAATTCGTATTCTATTTGTAGATTTAGCATTACAATTAAATAACGTGCAAAACTCGGTTGTAGCAAACAACTATGTACCTATAAAACTCTAGAAGAATTTATGTGTATTATCTGTAATGAAATGCATCCATCTTTAACATATCTTCAGTAAACATAGTGTAGCAGTAAATTGTAGATAACATTAAAATGAATTTACATTTGTTTAATATTATTTAATCTGATTTGGTAGTTTCATAATGAGCCATAGAATATTTTAGTTAAATTTAGAGATAGATAGGTCATTTAATTTGTTTATACTTCATTAGACGTCAGTGACCATTCCATATTTCTTCCCTTTTTTTAACTAATTTCAATTTCCCTTCTTAGCCAGACCTATAAGAATAATACATAGAATAAGTTTATTTGCTTTTAAGCCTGCAGCCCTTGCAAAATCTTAGCCAGACCTAGCGAAACGACAACCTCTGGAAAAGTCTAAGAATAATTGAGGAAACTTTAGAACAATGGAAAATTGGAATTCACCGTGTAAGTAAATTGGGATTCTCAGTTTCTTTTTTCAAAATTCTTGAGCATTAATTTCAAAAAATTTGGTAGACTCATTTAATTTATTTCATTTGCAACAATCTCTTACAGACAACAATATCTATGTAATTCTAGATCTTGGTCATATAGACTTAAAATTATTTTATGAAAGCTGCAATTAGTTATCCCATTACCGTTCTTATGTTGTGAGCTAACTCTAGTGCTTGGTAGAATTACTCAACATAATTACTTTAAGTCGATTTTAGCATATAAATATTTGGGAAAATTTAAATGTCAATAGTTGAAAATATGGTTTGGGTCCGACATACAAATTTTCAATTGGACATGGATGGCATATGTCGGCTTTTCTTTGTTCGATATCATCATTTTAATATTGTTGGGTTATTTTGAACAGAATGCTAAGAATAAATGATGATTTCAGATTGCTCTAGTTTCATCCTGCTACAATTAGTATATTAGTATCTATCACGCGATTCTATCGTTGTCGTAAAGAAATTCATAAATTTAAATTACTGTATTTTAGCTACTGATGACACGAGATATATTAGCTTTATCTTCTAATCCCAGTTGAATTTTGCATAATTGTTGAAGAGAAAGAAGAAGCATGTACATATTTATTTATGTATGTATACAACCAATAACGGCCTCTTCTCAAAGCTATGTATGTATGTATGTAATATTGAAAATATTAATAGACGCTTACTGTCGCTTAATTTTATATTACCAAAATCATTGAATAAATATTTTTTTCTAGAGCCTTAAAATGTTTAGTTGAGCTCTCAATGTAGTTTAAAAAAGTGTTAAATTAAAAATTCTCCAATTAATCATCCAGAATTAGAATAGTTTGTGTATCAGTGAAAGCAATTAATTATGAATCCCTAATGAATAGGGTAATAATCAACCTAAAATTGATATGACACTAAACTTATATTTTACTTCTGGTTCTACAAATATTATACAACGGATACGGTGATACGGATATTCACTAAAATTATACAAACATTTCCCTAATGTTGTTTTCGTCCATTACGTGATTCATTGCAAATGACCAAGCTCTCAGATTCATTTCATATTTGTTCTAATTATTTCAAGTATATTGAATTAGTTGAGTCTTGAAACATTTTACTTCCTTGTTCAACGGCCATGTATTTAGTAATTTTTCAACTTCCTATTAAAATTTAATGAAATTCAAAATGAATTTGGTGAAAATTGTACATTTGGTATGGCAGTGTAACGTTGTAAAAGAGTAGTGACTTCAAGTTAAGATCATTGGTTATGTATATTTATTCCTAATTTAATCGCCTATTTGATCAATGATCGCTTTATGGAAACTCTGATACTAAGAAAGAAGTGTTGACTGAGTATTTACTGCTAATTTATTCCTTTTCTAGAAAGCTAAATAGTTAACCGAGATTTGGTTAAGGCAACAGTATTGCCTTTTGTCTCGTTTAGTTGTTCTGATTGAAATAAAACTAAACGGGTTAATTTGCGTTTGACAGTTCTTGACGACGGTCATTCATTGTAAGATTTTGGATTCTGCATTGGATTAAATGACACATTTAGTATATTTTCAGAGATATGGAAAATTCCACAACATTACTAAATTTAGTGCTACCCCACGATAATGAGACCCATGGGAATGGCACTCACAATCTTTCAGAAGGAGGATTTTTGTCTGGAAGGTTGGGTTAAAAATGTTAACTTTCTCATCGTTTTTCAACGTGTGCTTTCATTTTTTAGAAATCCATTTACTTTTACCTCCAGTGCTCCACTACCCACTTTTATTGTACAGCTTGTTGTGATTATAGGCATGTCAAGAATTGTCAAGATAGCTTTGATCCCTTTAAAACAACCTGGTATTTAGTTTAAATAATTTTTCTCCAGTACATACCATTGCATTAGAGCAATTGTCATTGAAATTATTTATTTTAGCTGTAATTGCTGAAACTATAAGTGGCATTATACTTGGCCCATCAATTGCGGGGTGGATTCCTAATTTTTCTGAAACGATATTTACAAAGCTGTCCCTTCCATTCTTGAATTTAATGTCAAATTTTGGACTTGTTCTTTTTTTATTTCTTGTCGGTCTAGAATTGGATCCTCGGATGCTGAAACGAAGTATCAAAAATAGTCTTGCCATTTCCCTTACAGGCTAGTGGATTAAAAATATCTGTACTATGCATTTATTGCATTTGCATATTTACGTCTAATGATCAATAACAACGTTACTTCACACATTTAAAATTAATATCTTCTTGTTTAGGCATGGCCTTACCCTTTGCGATGGGGGTAGGAGTTTCATTTATTTTGGTAAATTATATAAGCTTACAAATAAGGATTTAAATCATCCATTTTTTTCTTCAGTACCATTACATTGAGCCTGAGGATTATAAAAATGGATTTACAAAGTACTTTCTCTTCCTTGGGGTTGCAATGGGTAATTAGTATACGTATCCTCTTAATTAATAATTAATATATGCAATGATCAAATTAGCTATCACTGCTTTTCCCGTTCTGGCACGAATTCTTACAGGTACAATGTAACCGTTTAATGGAAACATTGATTCATTATTTCTCTCAGAATTAAACCTTCTCAAAACAAAAGTGGGTGGAATCACAATTTCGGCAGCAGCAATTGATGACGGTATTATATTACTAATGATGTCAACAAGATTAATGAACTATTTCAGCTGCGAGTTGGTGTCTTCTAGCATTAGTTATTTCTTTAATCAATGCCGGATCAGGACTTATTGCACTTTACGTCTTTTTAATGGGATTAGGATACTCAATGTTTTTAATTTTTGCTGTACGACCTGTTTTCATCTTCGTTTTGAGAAGAGCTGGTGCATTTGAAAACACGCCGTCTCAACTAATGATGTTCTTTGCAATGATGATAGTTTTCATCAGTGCTTTCATTACTGATGCTATTGGGATACATGCTATCTTTGGTGGATTCCTGGCAGGTAATTAACATTTTAAAGGTGTAAGACTGTAAGTCTTGAAATTTGGAATTCTTGATTTTCAGGAATAATTATGCCCCATGAAGGAGGTAATTACACAAAGGGTCGGCTAAAAAGCAAGAAAGAACTGTTCTTTTTTTGCTTTGCAATCTGTGTGAATTTGATGATAACCATATTTTGAAATAGGTTTCGCCTACTTTCTGAATGAGAAGCTTGAAGATATTGTAGCGTAAGAGTCGTAAATTAATTGGATTTGACAGATATTCAAGTTTGAAATTTTCAGAATTTTATTTCTTCCATTGTACTTTGCATTAAGTGGCTTACGTACTTCAATTGGAAGTTTGGACGCATTAAGTTGTGCTGTTGTTGTTTTAGTCATTTTCGTCGCCTGTTTTGGGAAAATATGTGGATGTACTTTGGCAGCAAGAGCTACAAAGATGAGCTGGAGAGAAAGTCTCACTGTTGGAACTCTTATGAATTGTAAAGGACTTGTTGAATTAATTGTGTTGAATTTGGGCTTAGACGCAAAGGTCATATCTCCAAAAACATTTGCTATTATGGTTATAATGGCTTTGGTCACCACATTCATCACAGTTCCCCTTGTTTCATTCATATATCCACCGATTTATCACGATAAACCAGGAGAAGAAGAAGAACATCACGGACACAAAAAGAAAAATGGCCCACCCTCCCTTCTCGTCTCGGTAAATAAGGTTGAACAAGTTCCACCAATTTTGAGTGTTATTAATCTTCTTCAATTAAAACTCCATTCAATATCAACCAAAGACCTGAGAAAGGGATCGAAAGAAAGTCAAGCATCTCTACCCGGTATGCTTCTCCCAAATCCTTGCATGAAACCAAATCATGATGAGGCACGTTCCAGTAAACCAGCCAAGACGGGAGTAATTATAAATTCTTTGAGATTGATTGAACTAACGGAACGGGATAGTTCAGTAATGCTCCAAACTTCTCAAGATGCCTTGAGGAATGATCCCGTAACGACCATGCTCAGGGCATTTTGCGTCAGTAAAGCTAAAAATAACAGCGTGAGAAGCATGGTAAAGGTCGTAACGTCCAATACGTTTGGTGAAACTTTAGTAAAAGCTGCTGAAGAGGTCAATGCAAAATACATTTTAGTTCCTTGGTCAGGATCCGGTTCTATAATAGAAGACATTGCTATGAGCCCAATTGAACAAGTCTTTTCTCAAAATCGGAGAAGACACTCCATCCACACACCTGCAGTCCATGCTAATTTCATCCAACATCTTTTGTTGGAAGCAAAAAGTACGGTTTTAATCCTTGTGGATCGAGGCATCAACAATGCTACTCCTGCCCTGGAACTCTTCCAACCCGATGTACTAACCTATGAAACGATTTACTTTCCCTTTTTCGGAGGGGTAGATGATCGCGAAGCGTTTGAGATTGTGATGGGCCTCTCTGCAATACAAGGGATTAAAATTAATGTTGTCCGCTATAAAAATATTTCATCACGAAGATATTCTAAAGACTCTGAGTATGGTTCAGCTGGGAGTGATGATACCATTGTTTCTCCTGAACTGCTTCCATTGGACTCCCAAGATGACGATGTGATTAACAACTACTTTGGATTGCATGGGAAGAATAATTGTTTGTACGCAAATATAATGTACTCTGAGGTTGAGTCATACACCCCAATCACCACAGCCCTACAATATCTAAACCAATTGGATAGCTCTGATTTGGTTATAATTGGAAAGGGAACGGCAAAACTAGGGAATTCCATTAATTTTAGTACCGGAAGGGCTGATGGGGAAAGAAGGAAAATTCTTGGGGATTTAGCAGAATCTGTTTTGCAGTATCCAACAAATGCTGGATTACTGGTGATCCAATCGAGGATCAACGTTCCAGCAAAATAAAGCCAATCATGTTGTCCAACTTTTAAATAGAATAATGTATTTCAACTACTTGTAAAATGAAAACAAGAAGAGTAATTTCTAGTCTATGTAAAAAACCCTTCAAGTCAAAGTGCTCTGCATGAGTGTGCATACATTGTAATAAGATGTGAAAGAGGATTTTAATAAATTGATTACATTTAATTACTCAAAGGCTGAATATTAGTGCATCTCAATTAATGAAGGAGATATGTGCTTGCAAAATCCACCTTTGTTGCTACGAAAGCATATAACGCATCCCCAAGATTTGCGTCGTCGTCATCCCATTTAAATTCCAAAAATGCGGGTTCCTCTGAATAATTGACGTCTGTGTGTGTCTGCCCACCAGTACTTTTAATGTGTAGACTATTGACTATATTTTGTATAATTTATTTGACAATTATAACAATACTGTTGGGACATGTTAGCCTCCTCATTAATCCCGTAAGAAGCTCCAACATCACTCTCAACCAAAGAGAAGGAAATAAAATGATGATTGGCAATGAATACCGTCATCTCCTTATTTTTATACAAGTACGATAGAGGATTTTGAAGGGTTGTAGGGATTTGAACTAATAATCTTATTTCAGATTTCAGACCTTCATTTGAGCATGTTTCAGGATCCGGAAAGGAAGATGGAATTTCAAGAGTTTTGTACAACAACGGTTAGCTCAATCAAACCAGCGGTGGTACTTGCAACTGGTACAATAATTCAAAATTAAATGATTAAGTTAGTGTAGCAAGTATTTTGTTTCAGGGGACTTGACGGATGGAAAATATCCAGATGCTATTAGGACAAAGCAATTTAAGGAAGAATGGGAATTTTACAGGAATGCTTTGAAAAGTAGTAAAGTTATGGAGAAAACGTTGTGGTTGGATATGAGAGGAAATCATGGTGAGATAATACCCAACCTGCTGGAATGTAATTAATTTATAATTGTTCAAGATAATTTCAACGTCCATGCAGACACTGTTGAAGAAAATTTGTACAGAAATTATTCCGTCCAAGGAAGAAATCATTCTGGATCTTATATCTACACTATTGCGAAAGAGGGTGAAAAGCATAGTTTGAGACCAACGGAAAAATATTCTTTCATTGGCGTTGATGCTGGTTTAAGGCCTGGACCAAGGGCACCTTGGAATTTTTATGGAAAATTGGATCAACAAGAATTTAGCAAATTAAAGGGCTTTCAACAACAAAGTCAAAATAGCAATGGGACAATTTGGTTTGGTGCGAGCTAATAATGTTTTACTCAAGTCATGGGATTGACAATTATTTCATTGTTTTAATAGGACATTATCCCACATCATTCATCCTCACACCTTCAAATGATGTTCATATTCGGAATGTTATGATGAATGGTGTGTACTTGTGCGGTCACTTACATACGGCCTTAGGCCTAGTGGATAAAATGTATACAATTCATGGAGATGGACTTGTTGAGCTGGAATTAGCGGATTTCAAAATTAATCGAAGGTTTGTTGAAAATTCAATGAGGAATCGAATTTATGTATATATGTATTTTAGAATTCGTGTGGCTGCTTTTGACCATGGAATTTTATCATTTACGGATGTAAAGCATAACAAATGGCCAATCATTCTTGTCACAAACCCCAAACACTTGCTGTTCAATGAGGATCAAAAAGGAATGGAATTGGCTTGGGAATCAACTCACATTAGGTAATTAGATAGGAATTTAAATGTTGTTTGGAAAAGTAAGGGATTGTCGAGTTTTTAGGATCTTGGTATTCTCAAAATCTAATATTGAGTCAGTTGCACTCCGAATTGATCAAGAAACTTATTGGACAACTTGTAAAAATGTAGAAGGAAATTTGTATGTAGCGAAGTGGGATCCAAAACGATATAAGGAAGGTCTTCATCAAATTACAGTGAGTTATTCACTCGTTCTTCATTTATCGTTTTCACATTATGGAAAATGAATAAATAATGATTTCAAAGGTTGTTGCAAGAGATGATGATGGTAACGAATCAACGATAAAGCAGCCATTCGCTTTTGATAAAGAAGTTAGTGAATCGTTTAGTATTTTGGGTCGTTTGGCTTTGATGACGAACGTATTGATGGTATTACTTTAAAATCAAATGTTTCTTTCAACATCCCATGTTTTATGCTTTTTGCAGCCGTATGGACTTTATCTTGGAGCATCCATCTTGTCCGTGGCTCCAATAATATTTATTCGATTTCTTCATTGTCTAGTCAAAAGTATGAATTGAATCCAAGCCTCAATCTAAATGATTATTTAAAACAAAATTGTAATTTCCAGAACGGAAGCTTTCGTTGAGAAATATTACACGCGGACTTGGTACTTGTGGAACTTTAATATTGAGGAAAATATGGATAACCGCAACAGTAAACAAATTGTTCATTCCCCTAGTGTTTTTCCCCTTGTATTGGCCACTCGGGCCTTGGTTTATTGGTGACTTATTGGACGGAAGCAAGGGGATTGCATTTGCATATATGACGATAGTAGAAGATCAATTTCTTCCTCCAGCTTTTGGTTATGCTTTTGATGGAAGTATTCAGGTGAGATGATGAACAACAATATCGATCAATCTAAAAACAATCATATCCGCTTTGCAGCTATTTTGGTTTCAAATCCCTTTCTTCTTAGCACTTTGTCACTGCGTGGACAAAAGGTTTCGAATGCTATGTTGGAAAGAGAATTCTTCCCAATTCTGGAATAATTTACCAATCATGATTTTGTGGAGTGGTCAAATTATAGTTGCTAGAATTGTATTCGTTCATACATCAATACCATTTTTGAATCTTGGAGACTTGAAGCATTACTCTGTAATTTACGGAGTAATTTTGTGGTTTCTTTCAGCAAAATTGAAACGTTGTCATTTCAAAGAAGCAGAATCCGTCTGGGTGAATCCCACTGATAATTCTGGTACACGTAGTAGTCATTTAATGTTATTGTACACTGAGTCTGAAACTAGAAGTCACGATAATTAACTGATTTATCTTGAGAATATATAACTGTCAAAACTGTGATAGATGTGATAAGAGAAACGAAAGAAAATGGTCAAAATAAATACTTTTTGAAGGTAAAATTTTATTCATGTTAATTTCACAGCATTATTATAATTAATTTATCAGTTGACATCACACAAAGCATTTTTTAAAGCATTGTCCAAATATGCAATCATATTAACATTTTAAAGTGCATTTAATGGTACATTATAAAGAAAGTAATACCGTTGATGTTTCACATTCATCTACCAAGTGTTTTGAAAGGGGTCTTTCGTCACAGTTGCAACGGACGGAATATATCTTTTCCAAACAGAAGTTTTATCTCCATTCGTGATTGTCAGGTTTCCTTCATGATTCAATGAATAGAATCCAGTAGCATGTTGCGTCATTTCACGTTCTAGCTGCATACTCTCAGGATCACCTATTCATATTCAAATGTCAGAGGTTACCATCAATTCCTTATTAATCTTACTCCCCATTAACGTAGAAAATCCAGTGGTGCCTTTCCATTGTGCTGGAGTTCCAGTAGGATCAAGTGTTACTAAATTATAGTTCGTTTATAATAATTGATGTGGATAAAAAATACTCCAACCTCCAATTGTGTTTACCACCCTCAACGATCCTTTGAAGGATTCCGGCTTTCCTCTAACTTGAAATGTTACGCGTCTTCCTTCAATGCCAAAGGGTCCTGAAAAGTACTCCCAATGACCCAACAGCCCTTCAAACGTTTCATCCTCTCTTTCCAAACGTGTGGGAAGTGCTAGAAGCCAAACAAATAAGTAGAACACCAAAAAAACATATTTTTGCCCTTACTTTCACTCCTTTGAATAGAGACGCTTCCAGAATTTGAAAAATGCAATACCGGGTAAATAGTGGAGCCCAACGTGGATCTGGGTACATCAAAAGCCAAACCCAAGGGTCTTTCATTGTAATCAAAATAAATTTTGATGTTCGTCTCATCCACATCCACAAATACTCCCACAACATCTCCAGATTTAGGCCAGGGTCCAAAATTTCCCACAAGGAGGCAACCACCATCGCTTAAATTTCCCCCGTAAAGGAGCCCTTTGCAGGCCCAGCCCTTTTTAAACTTTTCAGCGTCACTCATCCCTATAAAGACCCCTTCCTCCAGATGTTGACAGGTTATTTTCCAATATGCTATTCCAGCTTGAAGTCCCTCCTTCCAAAGGGCATTGTATACCATGGATTGAGTGCAGGCTTCAAGATTACATTGCACCAAAGGTCCATCCGTTGATAGTTCTGGAGATCCATCACATTCCCACATTTTTCAATCCACTTCTTCCAGCGTCTTTTTACAAGATGAATGTATAGTGGAAACCTCACCTGCTGAATATCCTGTCACCACACAATATGGTATAATAATATCAATATCTGTTTTTTATTATGATAACACTTTTGTGGGAATTGTTTGCCTCACCTTTTGTACAGAGATTTAACCTTGACTTTGTTGTATAGAGGATTTCTCTACGCCCATACCGGGAATGATGATGAAGAGGGATCAATAAAAAAAGTTATGCATCCATTATCCATCCCCAAAAAAAAGATTAAAATGACGATAAAAACCTTATTCCAAGGTGTTACATGAATGGGGGATAACATCCCATTAATTTTTGTCTAATTTTTATTGTTGTCCATTTTGTAGCGACATCTGCATCTGTGTTGGGGAGGTGCGGAGGTTTGTTGTGAAATTCGCGGCAGTGGTGGTTGGGGTTCGAAGTTCACTTTCCGGTCAACAGCTATTAATTGAAGAGATGATGGGGATTTTTACTGCAAGTAAATCCAAGTTGGGGGTTGGATTAAATGGCAAGATTTGTAAGGTTTTTTTAAGGGTACTTATAAGGGTATGTTTATTTACAAACTTTGTTTTTTAGGGCAGCGGCTTTTTGCTCAAAGTTCAACAAGGAGGATGGGGACGCATATTCATTTTAAAATCAAGGATAGTGTGGCCGTTGTGAAAGTAAATTCTCCAAATACAAAGGTAAAGGATTGTCATTGGAACAAGGGTTGCAATATAATGGGCTTAATTGTTGTTGTTCCAGGTTAACGTTTTAAATGAAGGGCTTATGACTGAGGTTATCGAGGCTATGAAAGAGATTCAATCAAATCCAGCCATAACCTCCGCCATTGTGATATCTGGGAAGGCTGGGAATTTTATTGCAGGTGCAGATATTAAAATGTTGGAAAGGTGGGAGGTTGGAAGGTTGATTGTAAAGAGTATTTTTTTAAAAAATGTTTATCATTATAGCTGTAAAACTGCGGAAGAAATGGAAATGAAATCTAGAGAAGGACAACAAGTTCTTGATGGGATTGCTAATTCAAAAAAACCTATTGTTGCGGCTATTCAAGGATCTTGTTTGGGTGGTGGATTGGAAGTTGCATTAGCTTGTCATTATAGGATTGCAGTTAAAGATAAAAAGACGGGGCTTGGAGTACCGGAGGTTATGTTGGGACTATTGCCTGGAGCTGGGGGTACTCAAAGGCTTCCTAAATTAGCTGGCCTTCCAAATTCTTTAGATATGATGCTTACGGGGAAGACACTAAAAGCGGATAAAGCAAAGAAATTTGGAATCGTTGATCAACTAATTGATCCGTTAGGACCAGGGTTAGATACAGCTGAAAATAGGTAAACTTTCATTATATCCATGTTGTTTGATAGGTTAATTAAGTTGGAATTTGATTTATTGTGTGTAGAACAATGGAGTATTTAGAAGAAATTGCTATCAAGACGGCCCAAGATATTGTAAAAGGTCAATTAAAACTTGGTAAAAAAAAGTCAGTCACGGACCGAGTCATGGATTTTGCAATGAGTACAACTTTTGTCAAAAATAAAGTTTTTGAAACTGCCAAAGGAAAAGTTATGAAACAAACTAAAGGCCTTTATCCTGCTCCATTGAAGATTTTAGAAGTTGTCAGAACTGGATTGGACAAGGGACAAGTTGCTGGTATGGCTGCTGAAGCCAAAGGTTTTGGAGAACTGGGTATGACAACAGAAGCTAGGGGACTCATGTCACTTTTCCACGGACAGACTGAGTGCAAGAAAAACGCCTTTGGAGAGCCAAATCGACGACCAGGGTAGGTTGTATTTTTTTAAAATATACTTTGATAATGGTAATAATGCACTTGGTAGACCTCCTTAAATGTTTTATGTGGTTTAAGGAGTGGGATGATAGTGCTATATTAATACGAAAATATTGCAGAGTTGCAGTGCATATTAATATTAATTTTAATTTGTACACGTTGCATTTTTCAACAAAAATTTCTTTGTTCATCAAATGCAGACAATAATTAATTTTAACATTATTTTTACAGAAACTTGGCTATTATAGGAGCCGGGCTTATGGGTGCCGGCATTGCTCAAGTATCCCTTGACAAAGGCTACAATGTAATTTTGAAGGATGCTACTGATAAAGGACTTTCTCGTGGTCACAATCAAATAACGAAAGCATATGAGCAATCTGCAAAACGAAAAAAATTCACAACGTAAGCTCATACAAACGGCAAACGGGGAGTTCTAATTTCCGTTTCGTTTTCTAGTGCTGAAATGGATAAGTATCTCTCTAATCTCTCTGTACAGCTTGATTACAAGAATTTCCAAAATGCTGATATGGTTATTGAAGCAGTTTTTGAAAGTATCGACATCAAACACAAGTAATATATTTACACGTAGTAGGATGGGGGGAGGGTGCAAAGTTGTGCACTTAAATAATGTTTCCTTTTATATTTTAAGGGTTTTGAAAGAAGTGGAAGCCGTAATTCCTGATCATTGTATATTTGCATCCAACACTAGCGCGTTGCCAATCACAAAAATCGCAGCAGTTAGTAAGCGGCCAGAAAAAGTAATTGGAATGCACTACTTTAGCCCAGTGGACAAAATGATGTTGTTGGAAATTGTTACGACTGAAAAAACTTCACAAGATACAATTGCCTCAGCCGTTCAGGTTTGTCTTGGTGTTGTTAATTAATTAACAGCACACAGTAGATTTTTAAAAATTCAACCTTAATTGTTATTGTTATTATTATTGGTTTTAATGTGTTTTACTCTCTGTATGACATAATACATTAATTAGGTTGGATTAAAGCAAGGAAAAGTCGTTATTGTTGTAAAAGATGGACCAGGATTTTATACCACTCGGCTCGTTGGTGCTTATGCAAATGAAGTAACAAGACTACTTTTGGTAATAATGTTATTAGACTTATCATGCCTTTGACACTCGTACGGTTTGCAGGAAGGGGTTGATCCAAAAAATATAGATAAACATAGCACTGATTTCGGTTTTCCAGTTGGAGCTTGTACTCTTATTGATGAAGTTGGTATTGATGTTGGATGTCACATTGCACAGGATTTTGCAAAAGTGTTTGGTGAAAGATTTACTGGAGGAATCCCAACAAATCTTTTAACTGAATTTGTTGCTGGTGGAAATCTTGGAAGAAAATCCGGTAAAGGATTCTACCTTTACGAAGAAGGTCATAAAGGGGAAAGGCCGTTGAACCCCGCAGCCACGGATCTTCTTGCAAAGCATAAAATCCAAGCAAAGGGATCTTTAGAACCTCAAGATATTAAACTTCGAATGGCATCCAGATTCATCAATGAAGCAGTACTTTGCCTTCAAGAAGGAATCCTTCGCAATCCGGTAGTAACAAAATTAATTCTTTTTTTTTCAATTTAATTATTTCTTTTATTCCAATGTTATTTTAGTTGGAAGGTGATGTTGGAGCCGTTTTTGGCCTTGGATTCCCTCCTTTCTCTGGTGGACCATTCCACTGGATTGACAACTATGGGGCTGGAAACTTGGTAAAGAAGATGAGAGGATATGAATCGGTCTATGGATCAACTTTCACTCCATGTCAAATGCTAATTGATTATGCTACAAGCAACAAAAAGTTTTTCCCAAATTAATAGAGAATAACTATAAATGTGAATTGGTTAGTTTTTTTGATGTCTCCAATCTACATTAATTACATGATATCATCATACCGTCATCGTGAAAAATTTTAATAATTCCTATGTACAGGAGGAGCTGTATTCTATTTATGTAGTAGTTTATTATGTAAGTCAGACATGAATAATATCGGGATTACGCTATTTATAAAAACTTGACAGTGTAATTAATTAATTAATTACTGATCCGCCTTTTTTGTTGTTGGTTTTGAACCAAACTTTGGAGTTCATTCATGGCAAAGAATATTTGATAAATTGGGGCAAGGGGCATTAGTTGTGGAACATTCCTCACAACTACCGTTGTTGTGCTCATCTGTACAGGAACAGACTCTGCAGCGTCGATATTGTACTTCTTCACAATAGTTATCAGTCTGACATCTTGGATCAAGTATCGAAGCATTTTGGCTCCAATTTATAGAACTATCCTTGACTTTTTTTGGACCGTGGGCTAATAAATAGCATCTGCAATCTGGAATCATGAGAGGTTCAGCGCATTCTTCTTTATTTCTATCTCCCTGCAGAATCAAACAATTAATTTGTTGAGCAATAGGATTTGGTTTTAACTCACCATTGGCCATATATTTTCTTTTTGCGTTTTGCATTCATCGTCAGGATAAAATGCCAATTTGCCTCCTAACGCTTCTTGAGTTATTGGATTAATTGGCCAATTGTAAACTCGTTTAAGCTTTCTCATAGGCGACTTTTCAAAATCAGCGAGAATTCCATCATCCTGTAAGAAAAAATTACACATTAATTAGTACCAAATGAAACATTCACAAGTTTCCAATACTAACTCTAAACTTTACTACTTTATCAATCAATAATTCATTGTCATGTAAGTCAGTTTTAATGAATCGATGAACTTTTGTTTCGTACGTTGGTGGTCGTTCTTCTGGCCTTGTCTGTTTTATAAATAATTGTATAATTAATTGCATAATAATTTGTCTTAGTACCGCGCAACATTTTCCTCGCCATATGAAATCTGAGTGCATTACACTTTTTGAATTGCTCATATCACACTGTCGGCCATATGGAAGAACTCCTTCCAATGAATCCGCACGTCTGAAAAAAAAAACAATTATTGAACATTCAACAATGTTTCGTTGCATACAAATGATGCAAAAAGGTGCGATCAGTGAGATGTGTTCGAAAAGCTGGTTCTGGCCTTTGATCATTTTTTCCTACAGTATCCCGAAGAAATGCAGGTCGTGTTAAGCTGTTCTTGTCTGGTCCACAATAACCAGTTCGTAAGGCTTCCTAAAGAAAGCCCAAGGGATTGCAAAGTTGAATTGTGAGCAGCATTTAGTTTGTATTTACTTTGGTAGAAGGTTCTGGCCACGTATAGCCCAAGTCTCCTAAACGATGATAGGTTGACCTAGATAAATCCCATTCTGGATCATTTCGACAGTCGTAATCCAATGGTAAACTCAAATAATGGTTTTCCCTGTGTAGCAACTTTTTAAAAGGAATTCAAAAAAAGTAATCATAAAACCAACCATCCTGTTCTATCTAATACACAAGGATTGTATGTCCTTGTACCGCCTCGTAAGCATGTCGAACCCGAACAATTTGATTCCTTCCTGTAATCCAAAAACTGTTTTGCAAGATCAAAATCATTTTTTGATAATGCGTCTGCTACGTTCAAGCCTTCACCGGTAGCCATTAAATTTCTGGTGTTATGTACAGATTCTGGAGTATAAAGGTCAACTCGATACTGTTTATTGAATATTATTGATGTAATAAAGTTTGAAATATGCAAATATAGCTATTTATTTCTGTTTCTAATCAAAAGTAACCATAGGATATGTGAAAGAACCTAAAAAAGTAATGTTTAATGATATGCTATAATAATGGATGATAATTCATTCAAAACCAGTTTCATTAATAGATTGCATAGAGAAGGGTCATATGTCACAAATTCATTCACTCGTTATAAATTCTTGTTCAACCGGGCCATCAACCGGATGCAGTATGAATGCCATACAAAACCAAACTGGACATACATGCGAATTAAAAGCATTTAGTATTACTTTTATAAAACTTGATTATTATGATTTGAACAGCAAATCAGCAAATAAATATGAAATTGCTCAAATTAACAATTCAAACTTGGCAATGAATGGAAATCTCAGCAGTTGTTGTATGTACTAAATTGAAATTTGGTTATCTGACAAGTTATTCCCAGTTATCAAAAAAATGTTGAGGAAGGGAATACATAAAAGGTTGAATGAAATAGGATGTTTTGAGAATTAATACATTTTTAGCTTTGAATGAGAATGATCAAGTATTTTTGGTACATAATGTGAGAGCTATTTGTACAGATGTTTCATCTTCATGCTTAAAAGCCATGACCATGAAGTCATGCATTAGCATTAAATTGAGCAACAAGTCTTAACTACATGAATACATTTAAAATGACTCAATTTATGGATGTACTTTGATGAGCAGACATATCCCACATCCCATCATCATGACCCCAATAATAGATTACACGAGTCCAATTGTGGAGAAAGGTGAAAGTTCTTGTACAAGTCACCGGTATTTCCAATTCTGCGCATAAGCATTATTTGCCGCATGATACCCGGTTGCAGATGTCCCAAAAAACACCCACTAACAGGTCAGTTTTATGAGTCAAAAAGCTCTGGTATTAGGAAACATTTCCTAGAAAAAGAGTTATATTGTGGATATTTGCCACAACCTATAATGATGCTTCAATGATAATGTGACGAGGTATTGTAAACCACAAATCCCAAGTATGTCATACAAACCTAATCTTTCATTCTGCTCTCAGATGATAAAATGATGAATTAGCACAGGCCCAAAATTATAGGATTCTCATCCTCTATTTTTAAAAGTTGTTTGCACAGCTACCAAAATCGTGAGTAATCTAAATTTACCATGACCCTTTCTATCCCTAAAGGTTCTTGAGCTATAAAGTGCTCCGAGTTGGAATTATTTCAACCTATTCTCACATCAGTGGTGAACACGGAATTTTTGGAGCCCTTTTCCCCATACTCTCATCATATAGTGCATCTCATCTCATTCTCATCTTTGTCTCATTTTTGTAATGCAACAATAGCCTTTTATCATCAGTGTAAAAAAAAAAGTTAAAGTTGTAATTGAATGGTTTCGGGATTTCCTGTGAAACTCGGCTTTTCTTAAAATTCCCAGACGAGACGCATTCAAACTTTTGAACAAAGGAATTGATCCAGGGATTTTGCAAGGTTGAAGGGCTCTTACACCATAGGCCCTTTACCCCTTGAAAAGAACACACCTTCATCATTTTAGACGGGATCTGTGTTTTGCCCTTCCCCATTACATATTTAGCCCAACACTCGGCGAAGGAGAGTTGTTCCTCATGCAATTTCCCATGCAAGTCTCCCTCAACTTTTCATCATTTCTTCAATCTGCATCTTTGAAATGCCGTTAAAATAGTGAGACAAGAACATTTAGTAGAGGCCTACATCCATCCCTTTGATTCTATTTCCACAGGGTCTGGAGATGTCCCTTTATGAAGGGGGGGTGTTGATACTGCCGACGTCTGTATTTGGGTCCATTGACCCCTCCTTCTTCTCTTTGGATTGGGATTGGATTGGCTTTGGTAGAGAGTTGAGTCACTGACTGCTGCACTGTCTAGACACCCTACCCCATAAGAAGAGAGTAGTCCTTCATCAGACGTTCATCAGACAGGATCATCCAGTCGGGGGGTTTGGTTTTTTAATTGTTTTTTTGTAAATGGTGAAAAGATCCGTTTGGTTAAGAAGGGGGCTGGAAAGGATACCTGGGAAGAGGTTTGGGAACTACAGATTCCTCCCAATCTTCTTTGTAGCTGGAGCAATCCTCGAGTTCTCCATGATCCATTGGGATTTTAAGGGACAAGTTAATTTTTGTGAGTACCATTTAATTTTCAAGGTTTTGTAAGAAATGAATAAAAAGGGAGAGAGATGGGAACAGTGGTGGTAGGGGAAAAAGAGGGAGAGGGGGTTGTCATGGCAATCATCAAGACCAGACACTGTCTGAGTTTTGGTGAACAAGGGAATTATTTCTGTTGCTAGACTAAAAGTTGCAGGAGAGTGCATTGTGCATCAAACCTTCAACAGTGGAACAAGAGGGTCCACACCAAAAATAAGGGAATAATATATTTTAAATAAATAAGGGGGAGGGAGGGGTTGTTGGAGGCAGGTGTGGTTTTGGTTATAAAAAAAAGTTATATAAAAAGGGGGGTCGTAGTAGTGGGGGTATTATCATCTTTGTTATTTTATTTCAACCCTATTTGAAAAGAAGAAGGGGAACTTTATATATGAAGGGTGAGTGACTCACCCCAAGCCACCCTTCTTTTTACAAAAATAAACTCGGCTTGTTCCGTTTCAAAGTCGAGTCACTTGGAAGGGACGAGAGGGACTATGGGGAAATACAATTAATTCATATTTAATTCATATTCATCCTCCAGATTGGGAGGTTTGTAATTCTATTTTTTTTAAATTGGATTTTTTTGATAAAGGATTTGGACAAGGTTTGTTTTACATGTTATTTTCTATCCTTGGGCTATGTTCCCTCTTTGATGCAGACAAGCATCCCTAAGTACCCATTAAAAAATCTCCCCTTCTACGAAGTACAAGAGGATTGGTTGATATTCCACTCCTATTGTTTGTGGATGAGAGAGTTTGCATAATCTGGAAGAAGGGTTGAAGCTTTCCTTCCATATGCAGTTCCAAGGGTTTTATCTCTTTTGATCAGAGGGCATTGTTTTGAGCAGATGTCAAGTTGCTAAATTCTTGTTGAGCTGAGTCAACGTAAAATAAGGTCAGGTAGTTATTTAGAATGAGTAGGAGAGAGGAGGAATGTCGGTTAAAAAAAGTACCTTGCAAAGTGAAAATGCAATCCTTGGTCTGGTTTTTTGAGAGTCTTTGTTAAAACCAACTACCCAAAGGTGGGCTGTTAAATTAACTATTTGTTGGATTGGTTGAAAAGTTAGACGGATGTCTGCAGTTGGTGTTGAAGCATATGTACGTGGTTGGTTGGAAAAAAATAAGTTCTTATACTGATGATGTAAGTAGAGTGAACTCCATTGAAATCTGACAAAATTGTATGGCCGACTCAAAGTGCATTTGCAACAGCCAGTTTTTGGGTTTGAATTGATTAGAAAGGGAAAAGGCTCTTGAAACGGTATTTCCAGAGGGGATTACTTAAATTCAGGTAATAATTATAATTAAATTTAAATATCCTCTCGCCTACATTTTCCAGCCTCAAAAGCTTTTATTTTGGAGAAAGACAAAACTTTTGATGTGATGATCTCTCTAGTTCGGGTTGGGCTTGTTCCTCGTTGTTGTTCGGAATAGGAGGGGAGAGAGCCACCCTAATTTGAAACCTCTAAAAAGTTGCAACGTTCTCAGTTTATTGCATCCAAAGGTTTGGGTTTAGTGGTCTGGGTGGAAATGCAAGGTGGGGTGGGGCTAGTTTGGATGCCTTGCAATTGCAACAACTGTCTGTTACCAAAAAAAATTATGGCTGAGGTGGCCAGAGGGTTGGAAAAAAAACATTAAAATAGCAACTCCTTGCGGCCTATGAAATAAAAAATAATGAATGAATGAATTGCAATAACTATTTAATGGCAACAGGAGCAATGCATGCAAAAGGAGATTAAAATCTTTATAATCCCAGTTGTTTCAATGCTTGGTGGTTGCATAAAAGGTTAACAATTTTAGGGGGTTAAGGTCTTCTTGTCTGAGAGCTTCTCTTAATGAATGAAATGGTGAGAAGGGAGGATTTCAGATTACTTACTCGTGTGAACCTGAACGTGACGGGAACTGACGGCTTTGGAATGGAATTACCAGGTCGCATCAAAACGCGTTGCTACTCAGGTTCTTTAGACTTAATTGTGGTATGGTCAGGTACCTGAAGTAGCGCGCGTGGTGGTGTGGCAAATCTTCCAGCAACTTCCGGACGCTTCAAGATGAATATATCGTGCTCTTGGACGACATTGGGACCGCTTGGGGATGAATGTCAAGATGAATATCTTGTGGTTTGTACTTTTATCAGGTGCTCCGGAGCTATCGTGATAATCGGGCACCTGAAATAGTGCAAGCAACATGCATATTTTCAAAATCATCAGTCTCAACCAATCCTTTTGCGGCGTCATTATCGTTGCTTTATCTGAACCAATATTTGCACATTCAAATTCGCTTTCATCATTTCCTTTCATGTATTAATGGATTTCCTCTTGGGTTCAATCAAAAATTAAATTCCTAAAATAATGTTAGAGCGTTGATGG
>JAAOWG010000314.1:0-23927 GCA_036491945.1 Paranurophorus simplex
GATCCTTTATTACTTGAGTCAATGGGACCTTGTCTCCCTTCGTCTAATGCTAAAGCCGCATTTCTCGCCCTAATTACTGAAAAGTATAGAACTCATACGGAGACTTATTCAAGAGCTTGGCTGAGCAAAAAACCTACAAGGAAAACCATAAAGAATTTTGTACTGTTAAATAGTAGAACGAGCAAGAGATCATCAAATCGGTCAACGGTCACCTCACTTTTTAACATAAAAAAATCCAGCACTAGCATCATTACATAGGATCAGAGTGCTTCAAGGGATATGTAGTAATTAGTTTAATAAACAAGTACATATAGTATGTGAAAATGAAAATTTAAAGTTAATTGCATATGCATCCCATAGTGATCTCTTCAAACAATTGAAATTGTTTCAAAATGTTTTGACAATGCACTTTTGAAATTATTCATCGTTTCATCTACAAAATGTGTGATAACAATTGCTCCCCAAACCGATCGTGGGCGAGTGAAGGTTATTCCAGTAACATTATGAGCTGTTACTTATTCAGACTCTTGAATTCAGTTTTGTACGCCCTGATATTTGTTCTCTTGTCTACAATGCTTGGAACAATAAGAGACCTACTTACTTGTCATCTCAAAGGTTGAAATAACTTTAAGTTGGGTGTTGATGCAACTAACCTTACTTTTGTAGAAATGATCGGAGGATTTTGTGCACTGTTTGTTGGAATATTGTCCATATTGTCTTTGGAATGTAATTCTTCTCTGATCGGTGCTGAAGGGATAGTCCATCTTTCAATGGATGTAGGAATTTGTCTCATCATCCTTGGAATTGCTGCATATAGCTCTCTTCATCTCATCAATTGCGTTACTGATCATGGAATGGATTTTATACGGACACTTGGGATTCTTACTGCTATGATTTTTATTTCGTTGGGATTTGTGGGGAATTCAGAGGTTGGATTTGAAAGTGATTCAGATATTTATACGGAAGCTCCAATGAGTCATTTCAAAGATCTTCAACCTATTAGAAAGTAAATAAATGTAATAAAAAACGCTTCAACTTGCATTCGTAATAAGTCGTAGGTTGAAAAGGCTTTGAAATTGACATTATTGTAATAAATCTCTCTGAATACTTCATCTTACAATTACAAATCATAAACCATGCGGTCTCATGTTTCTGGATCCCTATTATTGCTTTAAATGAACAATAGAGGAATAAAATAATTTCCTATCTCTAATAAACGATGTATAATTTACTATAAAACCAGAATCGCATTTTTGTAAATTGCTAAACAAAACTCTAAAAAAAGTTTTTATTCAGGTTTTATTGCCAACTGTAATATTCTCACGAAACAGGTTAAGAAGAAGATGTTTAACTGCAAATTCTTATTCAGTTTGACAATTGGAGTGGGAATAGGTTGCTTTTACAATAATGTTCGCCACGAGTAGCTTTGATGTGATTAGTTTGAAAGTTTGTGCACAGTTAATAAGTATCTTCTCAAGTGTTTTTAAAGTAAGTTGTGAAAATAAGGAATTTTTGTTTGCACAAAAGTTTGACAACTCAAGCATGGCAAGAGAAGTACGGCAGGACCAATATCCTGGATCTTTGGGTCAAATGTCTGCCCCACAAGTCTCTAATCCTTTAACATCTTACCCTCAATCTTATTGTCCACAAAATATTCCGGCACATAATAAATTGAAAGCGATGCAAGCATACAAAACTTGTCATGATTTCAACCCAGCCAACCTTGACAAGTACTTTGACCCAAACTATATTAACCACAATCCACATTTCCCTGACGGAATTGGAGCCCTTAAGGCTGCATGTTCTCCAGGAGGAATATATTATCATGATACAGTACAACATCTTCGACACGTTGGTGCAGATGGAGATTATGTTTGGTTCCATGTAAAGAATAAGGATGGAAGTACGGGATCAATTACGGCCATTTTTCATTTGTGGAGATTTGAATGTGGAAAAATTCAAGAGCATTGGTGACATAATCTCAATTCCTTTGATTTTCAGTGATTATATTATTTATAGGATGATATATCAACCTATTGATCCGTCCAAGCCAGTTTACAACACGCATCCATATTTTTAAAGATTTGATTTTTTTCATGCATCGTTAAACTAGTTGAAATGATGAATGTAGTGATTTTCCACACAAATAGTTATGTATAGTAAGTACTTGAACTTGGCATTCAAAAGGTTAATATGAGGAACCCAAAGTTTCCATACGTTTTTTACAATTTACGATACCGAACAACAAGTTTTCTTGGGTTTCTTATAATTACAAAGTTCCACCTCACTTTGAGGATACTGAGTGTGAATTGATGGCATTCTTAACTTAGGAAAATGTCGTAAGTAAACATAATATTCTTCAAATCCTTTAAATTCCGATGAGCATGGGGTCACCATTTCTTGGATGGAGTCTCGAAATATTCCTTTAGTCAATGCTAAATATCCTTTTTTTGTAATCTACAATTAAAACAATGTAACAAACAATAAACGCAACAGTAAACGCCACTTACATCAATATTTGAACTATCAAAGTAAAATACTTTTAATGCCATATCTTTAAAGGCTTTTGAAAAACTCTCGTTTGTTATGTTCCCTACATTCCGCAGCATCAAAATTCTCAGTCCTTGAAAAAAAAAAACATTTCATTTAAGAAATCTCTTGGAGTAGCTACCGCTCAGGTTTAGCATTGCAGGCTTTTTACAATCCCCAATAATTCCCCCATCTCCTAAATTTTTACAATTTTTTAAGTTGAGACGCTCCAATTGTCGTAAATTTTCCCAAAGCATGATAAATTCCACATCTTGAGCGTTCCAATTAAGGATTTCGAGTTTTGTCAAATTTGGAAATCCATAAATAAGATCAATTCCTCTAAATATCCCAATGTCCATTCCAGTCTCAATCAAACTGAGACTGGCAACGCTGGGATTCGGATTAGCAAAGACATTTCTCATGAATCGTCTCAATTGAGATTCCCCTTCAATAGAATTGTTCGTCAACTCAACCTCAATTTCCCGTAAGTTAGGCATTATTTCCAAAGGCTTATCAATCATCGGTAAAAGCTCATCAGATACAAAAAATGAACTAAAAGGAAAAGTGGCATTGCATGTTTGTAGTTGGGCTAATTAAATCCAACTTACCGATAAGAAAGAGACAACCTTTTTGCATTGAGGAGAGGCCTAGATTTTCCTAACTCAAAGATCCTGTCATCAAATCCACAAATATTTTCTAAACTGTAGTAAATCTGGCAAAGATCTTGCGTCAAATGGGAAAAAATTGAGCTACAAAAACAATTATAAACATTCTCAAAAATTTTTTACCTTGAAAAAGGTAGAAATGTTTGAGCAACCAAAGTCACACCATGTTCCCCACAAAGCTCTGCTAAATTGAACAATAATTTGGTGTTATTGTCGAAAAGATGTTCCTTCAAATGTAATTTTTTTAAATGCCCCCTCTTCACATGAGCAATGATAGGTAGTGCTACATTCTTTTGAAAGCATTGTTTGTACTGAAAAGATAAATAATCTGGTGAAGAAATAATGATAAGTGGGGGACTCAGTTCTTCCAATTTCTCACACCCTTGTAACAAACTATCAAAGAAATCCAGCCCATGAAAATCCAGACATAAAAGATACTTGAGCTTGAGACGCTTGAGATGCTGCCAATTGGATCTTAAAGTCTTGAATCCATTTCTTTGAGAAATCTCTGTCGTTGAAATCTCAATAACCTGGAAAAAATCAAAATAATAAGGGGATGGTATTTATAAACGTTTTTGCTCTTACGCTTATTGAGATTAAATTGGGACAGGCAAGGAGGATTTGCAGAATTATGGAGTTACTTAGTTGATCATTCCTTTCACATTTGTCATCAAAGGTTGTTAAAGTTTGAGAGAAATTATTTATAAAGGATGGAATATGTGTTGGTTTTGAAAAAGAATTCCATTCCAAAACAATGTTTGTCCAGTGGATTGATGAATTTCTGGCCACATCGATCTCACTTTGATTTCTCACAATGATTGGAATTTTAGAGAATTGTGGATCCACCCAATTTTTTAGTTGAATGCACGTTAGTCGGAGGTTGAGTTGAGATTTATAATCAAGGAATGTAAGCAACACATCCACAACCTGGAGGAATGGAATAAAGACTCCATTTTAGTTTAAGCTTTTTTACCACACGAGGAAGAGATGTAAGCTTCATCTCCATAATTTTATAAATCAGCAATCAGTCAAAGGAATGAATTAGGAATGTCTTCAAACTACGTTTTCCCCGATTTTCTCAAAATTCGGATTGTTTCGTTCTATCCGGGAATTAAAAGCAACTGTGTCATGGCCTCATGGGTAGAAAACATTGCGAAGCTGCTTGATATTCCAAGTTGAGTACTCATTTTCAGTTAATTTAATAAAATATCAACTTAATGAAAGACTTAGTATGATAGTAAAATATGCTTTGGTTACAATGCTTTGAGCTTTGCTCTCATTGAAATGAAATGAAAGGACTCTAAGGATTTTGGAAAACATACTTTATAACACAATAATAATTAATAGAGCGAGAATTAAAGAATTACATTCATTATTCGATTCTCTGCGTAATTTATTGAATTTATAATTCAAGTCCAGCATTTGGGATATGATTTATCAACTTATTCAATTCCTCAGGATTGTTCTCTGCATCAATTTCACTTAAACGACGCAATTGTTTTCCGTTCAAATATATTTGTTGTACTGAACCATAAATTGTTCCAGGTTCGAACCAAATGCATACCCCATTTAAAGCAAAATGACGGTTTAGAAGTAAAACTTTTTTTAAGACAGGATAGAATTCAGGACTTCCAAAACGTAGGTTAATAAATGAAACATATATTGATTTCGGTATAGGAAAACTCTCGTCTGTTCCGAAATAGCGGAAGCAATCAACAAGACCTAAGGAAAAGTATTGAATTTTGCTAATAAAATCGTTTAACGTAAAGTCTTACAAATTTCCCCCAGGTTTGGCATATATGGAAGCATGAAAGTTTTTGTATCAAAATCAGTCTCATCCTCCCAAAAACTATGAACATGCCTCGCTTTGATCCATAATTTCCTCAAAGTTGCTGAAACCTTTGTAATGATTGGCTCTGCATATTGAATACTTGAACGATCCAATTCTAGCTCTAAACAACTTAAAGGGAATGTTCGAAAGGATATAAAATTCATCAAATTCCAGTTTGGCATTATTTTTAATCCCTTCAATTCCTGCAAACGACCCAATCTTTCCATCCCTTCAATTGTACTTTTAACAACGATTCTATGCTCAGGATATATTTGGTCGAGTTTTGGAGCTTG
The DNA here is from genome assembly GCA_036491945.1 of Paranurophorus simplex. Taxonomy (NCBI): domain Eukaryota; kingdom Metazoa; phylum Arthropoda; class Collembola; order Entomobryomorpha; family Isotomidae; genus Paranurophorus; species Paranurophorus simplex. The sequence continues at coordinate 5,319 of JAAOWG010000314.1, forward strand.
TTTTAAAATTGTATTGATAAATGAATCCACTTTCAAAGGGCGATCATCATCATAGGTTAATCTCAGGGTGGTTAAAGATGGGAAAGCATTGTTCTCAAGAAATCCTTCCAGATCCATTTGGATTCCACGCAAATTAAGATCAAGTACCTCCAAATTTGGCAAACGTCTTAAAAGTTGTTCACAGTCTTGAAACGAGAAAAACTCTGGGTGATCATTTTTGTAAGCGAGCAATTTGATTTGGCGAATGTATCTTCCAAACTCCGGAATAAAGTTGTTTATTCCTACGATCTTCTTATCGCCTCTCTCACTGCAAATCAAAGAGATGTAAAGACATTTAGGAATATTCCATCCATCCTTCAAGCGTGCAATGTAAGTAGGGATTTCCTTGCTTCTTATTTCCATCAAGATTGGTGGACATTGTTGAAGGAATTTACCTCCAATTTGATTCCATCTAGAACTAACAAGGGTGGAGGAAAACAAATCTTTTATTTCCAAACATTTTAAAATATTTTCAAATATCTGAAAAATCAAAATTATTTTGAACGGTTATAATTTTTGAATACCTTTGGGGGAAGGGTGAGAGAAGGGTCCGAGACCTTCATGTTTAGAAGGATAGTAAAGGAATGAAAAGAGAAAAGGGGTTTAAAGATGAAGCAATAAAAATACTCTAAATACATATGTGGCCAAATGAAATTTTTGACATTGAAAATGAATGTCAGTAATTTAAATGATTTTAGGATGATAAATTGTCATAATTTCATTGTGTGGAGGCTACATTGGCGTCTAAAAATATTTCATAACTTTCAAGGGTCTAACAAATTTCCTTTGTGTTTGATTTCTATTCTAGCCAGCCAGCAAGATGTCAATAAAGGGTCTGGTTTGGAAAGGGAAGAATTTCTAACCTTTTTTCCTCAACTTTTGTTGCATTGCAACTACCCCTTTTAGTCAAAAGGGTTTGAACTGAATTCAAAAGGTGCATAGGCCAGTTGACAAGAGTTGTTGGAGGAACTAAGATCAGAATTTTTAAGCCAAGTTTTTTTTTCTCTTTGAGATGAAACCACAAGCTAGGTTTGTTTGCTTACGTTTAATTGGGAGTTGTTTTTTGGGCTTGTGGGAATCTTTAAGAGGAAAGCGTGGAAAGAAGGAAGCAAAACGTCCAAATGATTCGAAAGAATTAAATCAAATTGAGAATGGTAAAATTACTTGTTTTAAAAGTTGGTTTAAAAATAACCCCAAAAAGATAGTTCCATTAGTCTAGTTATTTAGTTAGCTAATGTTCATATTTTTCACGTGTCACATTGGTCCTTTGAATTAAAACATTTATTCTGTATCTTATTCAGACTCATCAGAATCTGGAGCAGTTACCAGCCACAAAGTAAGGGAAGGAAGCGGACATCAAGGTGATAGAAATACCTATAAACCTAAAAGAGTAAGAACAGTTTTAAATGAAAAACAACTCCATACGTTAAGAACATGCTACAACGCAAATCCAAGACCCGATGCTGTGATGCAACAACTATTAGTAGAAATGACCGGTCTGAGACCCCGTGTAATACGGGTATGGTTTCAAAATAAAAGGGTCAAAGATAAAATGAAAACGATTCGTATGAAACAACAACAAGAAAAGGAGAAAATTTAATAAATTAGTTCTTATTTAAGATTATTCATTTAAAGCAAGGTTTCCTTTTCATTTTCTACAAATAGAATATTTAAGTACGTTGAGCGAATGCATTTGTATATTTGATCTTTTGAGACAATTGGAAAAGTTAATCTTACAAACACTGAATCAATGCACTAAAAAAACAGGATCCTATTCCACTCTGCGATAAGCTGTAATTAAGCTACAGATAGTGTATACTTTGTAGAAATTAAAATTAAAATTAAAATAGCTGCATTGTTGCATAATATTATTGTCTTTTTTTAACAATACCTTTCATGACATGCAACATGGTAATGCCACATGTTCTCAGTTGACATGATTTATTATGTTCTGGAACAAAATTCCATGCATGCAACTTTTAAACTATTCTTTTAAATGGTTGCAGTTGGAAGGAGAATAAAAGGTTTCACTGTTAATCAAGATCTATCATAATGCTTAAAGTAAATTCAATAATTAACCTTTCTTATATAAAACACTTGGACATGCAATCGGTGTTAAAGTGTTTTAAATCTCCTTTAGTAGAATTGTCCAATAAATTATATGTTCTAGAACATTATGATCTATTATTGCAATTCTATTATTCATCTTGTTTTGTTGGTTCAACAACAAACAACTTGTTGATGGAAAGTGCAACAACATCCACATATTTGTGGTATATAAGGATCTCAAATTCTTACTCAGAACTAGGACAAAATTGGAAGCTTGAATTATTTTGACTTTATCACAGGAAAACAGTAAGTTCTTAAATTCCCAGTGCTGGGTTAACTATCCCTTTAATTTCAGCTCATCATGAACCAAATAACACATTTGAGTCTCATTTTTATTATGAGCATTATTATTATGCCTGCAGCCGTTCTTGGTGTTCAGTCACCAGTAAATCTTGGAACCTCCGGAAACTACGTGATACTAGCTCAAACTGGGATCTCGACCACCGGAGTTACATCCATACTTGGAGACATTGCCATTAGTCCAGCAGCATCAACTTTAATTACAGGTTTCGGTCTTATTCTGAGCAGTGATGGAACATACTCTTCATCATCCCTTGTCACTGGAAAGGTGTATGCAGCAAGTTATTCATCCCCTACTCCAACTATTTTGACAACAGCGATCAGCGACATGGGTGCTGCTTTCAGGGACGCTGCTGGTCGAACCAATCCTGATTTTACAAATGTTGGAGGCGGTGCTGTAAATGGGGTCACATTAACTGCTGGACTACACAAGTGGACAACTCCCGTGACATTCAGCAATACTGTTACATTCTCGGGTGATGCTTCTTCTGTTTTTATTCTTCAGATATCTGGAACACTGGATTTTAGTGGAACGACAAACATCATTCTTTCCGGTGGGGTTGTCCCAAGCAATATCATTTATCAAGTGGGGGCACAAGTGACTCTCGCAGGTTCTGCACAAGTCCAAGGCATCATTTTGGGTAAGACAGCGATAGTCTTTGGTTCAGGGGCAAAATTAGTGAAGGGTCGTGCTCTGGCACAGACTGCAGTCACTTTGATTGCAAATACCTTGACCAAGCCATAAATGTAAATTGGGATTTATGATTAAATAAAAACTTCAAATTGTAATGTGATAAATAATGAAGATGTGCGTACTACAATACAAAAGAATTTAACCGCTTTTTGATCTTTTTATTCTTTTTATAAACAATAAAAGTAAATTCTCAAGTTAAAGAATATTGCAACTTGTCGCAACGTGTCGTTTAGCAGAGGTTTTTCGCCGCGGTTGTTGTTGTCTTCGAAGCCTCATTTGAGACGCAAAGGAAAGAACGCTTGAAGTTTTGAAGCTTCAAACTTTTTATTATTCCCTTAATAAATTGATTCATCTTTAAAGTTTTGTATTTAAGGGATGTTCAAATGTAAGGAATTTAATTCTTCTACAATTGGAGGCATGGCCGTTCTAAAACTACTTTAATTTAATAATAATAATAAGTTTATTTGCTTTTAAGCCTTCAGCCCTTGCAAAAACTTTAATTTCAGACAACTGTCGAATGATTGTCAACTTGTCAATTATTCCAAGGATGGCCAAGAGACTTCAGAAGCTATGGCCATATTGTCTTCCATCTCCCCTGGAAGGTATTCCAGTACCCAAAGCATATTCGTCACCACCACTGCAATAACAAATTAATCATAGTTCATGCAATAAGTACAGTTTGGATAGAACAATACTAAATTGTCTTATTATCCACACGTACATGTTTCCCCTTCGCTCAGGGTTGTGGTTAGTTCAGGACAAAGGGTCCTGCAAGTGGGTGTAGGAGTTATCCTAAAATGGTTGAACCCTCGGAGTTGGTACAGCATCAACAAATTGTCCTTCCCTCCCTCAATCCTTTTCCAAACCCTGCCCTTGAAGCCGGAACTCATGAAGATCCAATTGGGTCCTGTGAAATCCAGGGATGGGGAAACAAAGTATGGACGCTTGTAAAAGCCTCGTACCCCTTTGGCCATCTCTTTTTGACAATTCTCCCTGGAATTTAGGGAATATGTGAGAAGGGGAGGATTGGATGGTAAAAAGTTCCTTTAATTTTTTCCTACCAATGGATAAACCATTCGTCCCTCCGCCGAGTGTAAAGCGTCCGCAGCAATCGACTAAAGTCACCGTGCGGAATGCGCAAATTACTATTGACATTGCAAACTTTGTAGTTGTCTTGTCGGAGATACAGCTTTATATAAGAGAAAGTAAGGATATAATCAAAACTATAAGGTGGAACATATATACATATGTACCTCTGTAAGATTGTCAAACCAGAATTGATCAGTGTTCATAATTTCCCAATCGTCCATTGCATCGGACACGATGAAGGGTTTTTCTTTTCTTATGAAATCCTCGATGACGCCATCCATCAATTTTTCTTCCTTCTTATTGAATCGAACTATTTCATCCAGCGTCTCGCACAACTGTAAGAGAAGAATGATTTAAAAAGTATTTGCCATACATGCAAATAAAGTTATACATTGCAATCATCAACGTTGATGTTAGGGGTCTCAAAGAATGGATTTCTCAACAGACATCTACTGTAATACAGCTCTGTCCAGTTCCAATAGGGAAGAATCTGTTGTTTTATGGTCATCATAATTTCATAAAATTCATTACAACAATTCAAATACCTTGATGAGTGCTATACGAATGACTGCCAACGCATTAAACTTAAAACCAGTGGTTTGGCCATTATTATGATGCAAATTGATGAGATGGAGAAGCACAAGGGCTGCCAAAACAATGATGAGTAGACCCCATCCTAATGTAGCTTTGCATGATTTATTTGTAGTTGAGGATTGTGAGGAGCTTATTTGTTTGGCAACGATTGAGGGTACTCCAAGGGGTGAGAATATCTCTTGAATCTCTTGCTTACTCATCCCCTGAGATTTACAATCTTGAAATATCTTGATGATCTCATCCTCAACTTGCTGTAGTTCACAATTCATTGTAGGGTTACTTAATTGGGCTAAAAAGGGAAGAGAGGAAAGGTCTGTCTTTTGAAAGAAGGACGCCTGCGTGAGTAAAGAAGAAAGCAGATTTTTATCCTGAATCAATATTTTATTATTGGTTGGGAAAATATCTAAATATATATATACGTCGTTGCGTTTATGAGGAATGAATTAGTTTGGAAGAATGTTTCATTGTAGGTTCAGTCTTGTAGAATTTAATTAGTATTTAAAGGCTCCACTATCAGCAAGGGAAATCATGAGGTTTTTAAGCGTATCGCCATCAAGTTCAATAAAACTTTGTGACTGCACTACGGCTGTTAAATGATGAAGCATATACTGGAAGCTGAATTCTTCCAGTTCCTATTAATTAAAAAGTAACATCTTGTAATAATAGAAATGTTGTTTTATACTAGGTCTTACATACTTTGGCGTTATATTGGATTGCAGTTTGATAAAGTCTTGCAGAATTTTCAATAGTGATGGATTGCTTAATCAAAATTTCACATTGATGTCGTAACTTAACTTCGCAGTAATAGTTTGCCAGTTTCAGCAAATCTAAAGCATCTTCAGCAGCCAATTCTATTTTGTCCGTGTACAAATATTGCAAAAACGAGCGAAACACGCAGAATCGAATTGTAGGCTCGACAACAATCACCCTAAATACAAATACAAGTACAAGTAAATATTATCATTATTATTACATAATATGGAATAATGTACATTACTTTTCTTGGCTCTCTTCCCATGCCCCTGAAAACATGCTGCAGAAATGCTCTGATCGTATCTTAAGTATTGCTCGATGGGCATGAATTATTTTTCCTTCAACTGAAAACTGAACATCCCCTGTTTTCTTGAGAACAATTCATTTGTATTATTTCGAAACACTTTGATCAAAATTAGACAGTGTATACTTACTGGATCGTCAAAAGCCAATTTGAGTGCGTTAATAATTCCAACATCGTCAACTTGTTTTGCATCAATTGGTTCTGGTGTTACACTTGGGGTGGAATAGCAAGCAAATACGTCATGAATCGATGTAAATAAAGTTTCGACTGGGGATACTACAGACTGTCCTCTGCACTGGCCCCACATGTAAATTTTTGTATGCGTTCTGCAGGCGCTGATATGTCCATAATGAGTTGCTGCAATGTCTAGAATCCTACCAATGTCTGGAGCAATTTTGATTGGTGAGGACAAGTTAGATTTATGCCCGGCTCCTGTTTATATTCAACCTGAATGATATTTTTTATTTGCCTTTGCTATCTTACCAAGCTGACCATAACTATTAGCTCCCCAAGAGTACTAAATTCATATTTTTATAAATTAAGTTTTTAAATTTAATGAAACCTTACTAATTGACCATCATCAGACAAAGCAATGGTGTGAGCAGTACCACAAACAACCTATAATTAAATCAGATTAGCCTCAACTTTCAAAATTATTTAGACGAGATCTCTACTACCTTTGTTATAAATACGTTTGGCAACAGGACCTTGGTTGGATTGTATTGATTGACGGTATTTCCCAAACCAAGCTGCCCATTCCCATTATATCCCCAACAATAGACATCCCCATCCGTTGAAATAGCAAAAGTACTTGTTTGACCACAAGTTATAGATACAATCTTGGTATTCCCAATCACCGTTGAAATTCTTCTTGGCGTGGGCTGATTTGCGGTACTGCCACATCCAATTTGTCCACTATTATTTTGACCTTCAACATTAAAACAGCAATTATGATTGATCTTATTTGTATTTGGTCAAACCCCATGCATAAACTTCTCCTTCATCAGTCAGAGCCACTGTATGATGAGATCCACAAGAAACAGCGACAACTTTTTTCCCAAGTAGTGCTGCGGAAACGATTGCGGGCAGAACTGTTTGACATGAATTGCCCAAGCCAAGTTGACAAAAGCCATTGTGACCCCAAGCATAAAGTAGACCATTAGAAGTTCTGGCGATGACATGAGGTCCAGCACCATATGCAAATCCAACAATCCCTTTTTGACACAAATGTTCCACCTTCAAAGGGGTGAGGGAAGAGGTGACATTTTCAACGCCAAGACATCCAGCGCTATTAGACCCTAAACTGAAGACATCATCATTTTTCGTCACAAGTATCGCCTCATGCCCAAGGTTCCCTGTAGGAAACAATTAGGTTGGATCAATAGTTGTTGAATTTACCGAAAACACAAGCAATCCTAATGTTTGAAAGGAATTCTTGATCCAAGAGTGCAAACACCGTCCAATGTTTGAGCTCCATTAAAAAGTGGCTCAATTATATTTATTATTTTTTAATTAATTAAAAAGGCTTTCTATTTCTCACTAATAAATGCTGTAGTGTTGTTGTTGTTGGTTAACAAAACGGAATTAGAATTGGAATGATCGTTACTTTATTTCTTATCACTTTCGCTTATCAGGGTTGACAATGTTTGATTCAAATCTCAAACAATAATAGAGGGTTTTTTGTTTACCTCATGATTCATTGGGTTGGAAGAACTCATATGTGCATATGTAACTGGATGATGTTGAGGTTTGTTTTTATTTTGGGGTGGAATGAACAGCTTTTTTTTAAAAAAATCAATTAATCCTAATACACTCTATTCGTCTAGAGTTGCAACAACAATTGATATTATGTAAATTATAGCTTTTCCAAGACAAGATTTAAGTAAATGTCTCAAAAATCTCTAAATAGTAGAAAGAGAAAGGAATGTGTTCCAGTTGAGTGATGGAGGGGATGAGAAGCCGGAACAAAGTTAAAAAATAACTGACCTTCAAAATCCGCACATGTGACAACAATAATAATAGAACCACCGCTGGCTGTGTGTGTGTGCTCCCACTGATTTATTTCTCTGGACCCCAATAATTCAAGGTAATCCATGAAATTACTTGAAAATATCAATTAATTTATATTTGTTACAGTTGGGAATGAGTGAGAAATGTTATGATGAGGGGGGAGAGGACACTTCATCCCCACCCACACCCCCTCCATTGGAACATAATGAAGATGAAGATGAAGAAGGTCCATTGGATTCTCAAGAGTTGCTTCTCTCAAGCTTTGAGTCATATGGTGAAGGGGAATCTCAACAAGCTTTGGACGCTTCCGCAGAATTTCTAGAAGAAGAAGAAGAAAGGGATGGTGGAGAAGGCTCTCAGCCGAATTCTCAAGACTCCGGTACTTCAGGATATTCTAATAATTCCCTGATCTTGAATTTGTCAATCCCATCTCGATCACCACCACAAGATCCATTGGATGAGGATCCAGCAGCAGAGCCCCATCAATTGTTGGACGACTGTTCAGAGACTTGTCTTAATTTGAGATTTGACTCCCAAGGCTCGGACTATGAAGGACCTACTTGTAAGCTGCCAAAGTTAAGCTAAAATTTGAGTTGTGCCATGGATAATCAGTGGAATAAATTTTTTTATTGTTTTTTGTAATGATAGCCAGAGATTCGTCCTTCATTGTTCATCATTTGGTTTGTCCTCGTCCGCTATAAATGAATTATTAACATAGGATGAATATGGATGAATGATTCCATTCTTTCTTTTCCTTCCATTAGAACTAGAGGAGGAGTGGCTTTGGGAGGGCTCTTTACGTCGTCTTGATCTTCGAACGATAGAGATTCTAGATAGTTCATCCCCAACGGAAGACTCCGAACCAGCTTCGGAGACCTTGGAGTTATTTAATTTATAGTGGACGTGATCTAAAGCTTGAAGGAATTCAGCAAGGGATGTAGATTCCAGAGAAATCTTTTTGGAGTTTCGTCCTGTCGTTGGAGATACTTTTCTGGAAGGAGGAGTGCTCCCATACCATACGTTTGATACATTTGATTTATTTGAGATTCTACTTTCTTCCGATATCTTTCTATCATGGCTCATTTTCCTGTCATGATGAAGAAGGTGATGTTGAGGATTAACATAAGGTCTAGGACCGTAGGTTGTGTGAAACAAGGTGCAACTACTTGGCCTTCCACTGAATGATTCACTTTGAGAGGATTTCCTGCAACGTTGTTTGTTCAAATGGGATACAGATATAGTTTGTTTTAAAAAAATACCTTTTGGAGCATTCATCCTTTGAAACCTTCCTTGAGGGCCCTTCCGTAGGGGTCCTACTACCCGTACTAATCTTCCTGAGAGCTCCACTAACTTTGTCAAGAATGGATGTGCTACTAGAAGAGTGCTTCAGTCCATTCTCATGAACAATAACTTGTTCCAGCTCGTCCTTATCATTTTCAATGAGAACTTCTTCATCTGATTCAGATAAAGCTCCCAAGTCCCATGGAGGAAGATCATCATTATGATCTAAATAAAACAAAGCAAATGAATGATGCTACTGTACAATGTTGTGTAATTTTATGAGTAGCAGTGTTTACCTCTTTTGCCATGCCCTGCTTCATTTGAGCCATGTGAACTCTCACCGTATGGATGGTGGAGGAATGACGAAGGTCCTTGATGGATTTGTTTTTCTTCTTCCATAGCCTTGTTTTCGTATTGGTTTAGTTCCTCCACTGCTTGCATAACTTGGCTCATGACGTTCCCACTAAGAGCATTGACAACCGTCAACAACAGCTCATCCACCGTGACTTGTTCTCTTAGAGCAGCTTCAAATGTCTTGTCTCTGTCTATATGGGAGAGATCAGCCTCAGAAGAGCGTCTGTTCAATGGACTTGGGGAACAAGTTGTTGTTTGTTGTCCATGTAGTTGTGGGAAGGAAGAATGTCTTCGATTAAAGCTGATGCAGGGCGAGCTTTGGGTACGCTTCTCCTTTTTACTTGAACAGTCTTCATCCTCGGAGTCTTCTTGATAAATGGGCTTTATTTTCATGAGATACAGCTCATTCACCACTCTTCGCATGTAGTCAATGTCCCGAGATAGCTTCTCCTTGGTGGAGCGGATCGTGTTTAGTCGTTTCTCAATCACGAAACGGACCCTTTTATGAGTAAGCCCTTTGGTAATAAAGCCAAGAATCATGATGAGGTAGCCCAAACCTTTGTAAAGTGGAAAAAAAGTCTTAAATAAGTACTTCTACTCTTTCACAATGCCTTCACCTTCCCATACCAAAGGTTATCCATATGATTATGAAGGCTTTATATATCCACATCCACACGGTGTGACCACTACTCATCCCCGCAACAAGGTCACCAAAGCTGTAAGAAATAAAGGAAGTAATTACATGTGCAATCAATTCTGAGTTTGGAATCTGTGTTTGTACCCAATTGTCGTAAGGGAGACGAATGCAAAGTAAACAGAGTCCAGAAAACTCCATTGTTCAATCACAACAAATAATCCAGCCGGCATTATGATGAAGATCACAATCCCAGGTACAAGATAGAATAAGATTTCCAGTATAAATGTTAATTTCTTTTCCGGCTTCTCTTTCGCTTTCTTGTGTACTTTTACAAGCTATAACTCAAGTTAATCGAGAATCCTTAAATTTTTTTTTGAACTGCTTACTCTACTTGAAAAGTAATCTCCAAGACCGGAAAGTAAGATGGAATTGAGAGGAATCCCAATTAATGCATAGACAAGAATGAAACATTTACTCCATTTTGTGGAAGGTGACAGGTGACCATAACCTTTTAAAAGACGTTAATGCACAAAGACATTTCTCTTTTCCTTATAAATCATTTCATACCAATTGTAGTAATAACAGTAAAGGCAAAGAAAACAGAATTATAAAAGTTCCATTTCAACTTATCATCCTCATTTTCATTTTCCAGTGAAACATTGGGATCATTAGAATCCAGGGTTTTGGACTCGGTTTCATCTTCTGATGGCATCAAATCCCCGACATCACAGACCATTGAGATTCTGTGTATCACACCGATTTTGGCCGTGGTTAGTGCATGAATCATTTCTGGTGTTGTATCGTTATGATAAAAATCTCGGTCGAGCAGAAGCAAAATCTCTAAAATAAAAAGTTTTATGTACAAGTGTTCAATAGCATGGACTGTGTACAGCTTATTAATGATTAATGATAATCAAGCAAATGATTTGACCCATAATGCAAACACAATCTTGATCAACTTTTCTTGAAAAAGCCCAAACTGGATCAAACTTGCAATTTTAAGTTAAAACAAATGTCTAGTAAATATTCATAAGTCTACAGAGAATGATATTTAAAAATTTCTGGGATAAGAAGAACAAGAACCTTTTAGTTTAAAGTTATAGAGATTATTTGTTCATTTTTCAACTAAAATGCAAAGGTATGACCTTACGAACTTAAAGTAAATACGATGTGACGTATTTACGCTTCAGTTTACGGTGCATAAGTTTATCAAATTGATGGAATGTGTATATTTGACCTCTGATTTAATTGATTTTTGAACAAAAACCAAATGTGACATTGATAGTTGACGTATTTGGCTCAGTTTACATTACCTTTGATATCTTTACGAAGGACGGAAATTTCCTCTTTTTTCTCAATTTCCCTGTGCTTCTCGAAATACATAAAGATGCTACCACCAAAAAGAAGGTAAAGCGTGAAAAGGACGCACAGTAGGACCCTATAAAGAGTACAACAAATTGGAGAAACTTCACAAAGTTTATGTCCCGTTACCATTGCAATGGCGTCATTTTGTCACCAACATATATATTTCGAACCACACATGAATAAATCACATTATCTTGGCTATTTTATACGAACATAACTGAACTAACAACAGATTACAAAAGAGAAGACCATTTTTGTCCAATTATTCATTGGGTAATTAAAGGGAAACAACCTGATTAGCATGGAATAATATAAGACGATAAGATACGAAGGTCCGTAGAGGGGAAGCAATGCATGGGAACTGATTGAGAAGCGCTTGTTGTTCCGTGATTTTATATTTGTTCTTAAAAATCACTGTATGCTCACATGCTGCAAAAACATTGGGACTCAATCATGTCAATTACTGCTCATATAATGCCCAAGAGTACTCTGAATAATAATATAGGTCGGAAATTTAAGTTACAGGATAATTTCCGATGGTACGGGTTAATAAGGTTATATATCCTTGCTCAAATGTTGAAGCATTAGGTGTAAGTTGAAGTAACGATGATGAGAGGATTTATTTATTTATTTATCAAGTAGCAGAGGTAATTGAGGAATGACACACGTATCACCTATCAAATGAGAAACGTTGATTTACAGACTGGAAAAGGTGAAGAAGCTGACACTGACACTGGACTTGAAAGTGTGGCCATTATATACATACATATTTACAATAATTAATTACAGGACAATGGATGGATCATGTGAATGGATTTAAATATGAGCTAGTGTTGTTGCATATAGTAATTTTGTAATGAATAATCCTTTCACGATTAAAAGTTAAAACACTTGGTATTGACTGTGACTTGCAGTTGTCAGTCTTGCAAGTTGTCTGTCAATAATCTCAATAGTTAATCTAATGTCTTACTTATTCGTGAGACATGGGGGATGGAGATATGTAAATGGTAAACATGGTTAAAAAACGTTAATTGAAGAATAAAAAGTGTTTGCTTGATATGCCATGTACATTCCTTTATCTGCTTTAAATGGTAGCAGAAACATTTAAATTTAAATTACAGAGTCGTTGATGCTGTAGGGACGGATCTGGAAAATGCAGTTACTAATTAATAGCTATTTAAAACCCGGTACTGGAATCCATCAATTAACACGTATAACAAAGCGTTAATTATGGCTAAACAAAGTGTTTGCTACTTATGCAAGCTCATGCCACCACATTTATTGGCTTGTGTTAATTTTCATATTTATAATAATGCTAAGGCTATTTATGTAAATAAAATGTGAGGAAAAATTTCTTGAAGAGGTATTGATGGAAAAATCCTTAAATCACTGGCGCCTCCACTTATTTACCATCCCATTTTATTTCTTATTTGATGACAACAATATATATGACGCCTTAAAATACTTGACAAGGCAAAGCCATTGATTCAATCCAATGATCCAAGCGATGTAGGATTTCACAATTGCTTCTATTAATGAGATATTATTTCCCCTTCATTTACATTTGGTAAATCAAAGGGTTTTTACAAACAGTAAACAGCCAACCCACCCAGCAATTAAATACAAATGTATTTTTATTTTATAGTCGTCGCCGGGTTTACAAGTTGATTGCGATTCATTAAACTGAGCCAAGAATCAAAAACGCAATTAAGGCTTACTTAATTAATTCTTGAGTTGAGAACAAACAAATGACTACGATTTCATGATTGAATACTACATCTACAAATGTGGTTCAAAGTGTCCATTGTTATAAATTATAGCTTTTTTTATCCAATTTTTGAGTGCAACACAAAAATGAGAAATTTTACAGGGTACAAGTAATCAATCGATTAGGGGCGTAATAGGGATGTTTAAAATTTTTCTTTTACTCTAGGTCATCATCAACCGCATGAACTGTTACTGTTGCTGAGCCACTCATGGATCCACCCCCCATCATCCCCATCATTGAAGACATTCCCATTGCAGTTGGTCCTTCCATGTCGACGGGAACTCCATAAGAGGCAAGTTGCTTTTCATGGACGGCCTAAACAAGGTATTGGTAAATCATACAAACTGCATGTTTAATGAATCCTTGTTCCATACCTGTCCAATCATTGGAAGTCTTTGGAGCAAAAGATGAAACACTTGAGGAGGAAGTGTTTGTTGAAGTATTTGTAAAAGCTGCTGAGGATGTCCACAAACTGCAATGGCACTTCCGAGGTGTTCAACAGCAGAATCAACATCCCCTTGGCTCAAAAGATCTTCACCTAGTTGAACTTCAGACAAAAAGTACTTTTGCACAGCTTCTTGATCTCTTAAATCGGGCAATTTTGGGCCGGATGCTTTGTTCATACGACGCTGCTTCCTTTCTAAAGTAAAGTAAGACCTTAGAGTGATCCCCCTTTTTTAAAAAAAAAAAACAGTCCTTACTTTCTCGTAACTTTTGCTTGAAATTAGGATCACTACGTCGCTGATGGTCAAAGTAAATGCAATATCCAAGAACAAGAACACCGCTGATCGCAGCCCCGATCCCCAATACTTTCGAAAAATAGAACATTACAAATTTGTTAGACCTAACATCATTAAAAACATGGATTAGGAATTTTGAGGCATTATTTATGACTTTACTTACTCTACGAGTCAAATTTCACAAGAATTTAAATATTATTTCGTCCGGATTATGAATTAGAGGAATTATTGGGAAAAAACGGGATGAAAATGAAAGTGTGCTTTTGCAGGCGGAATTGAAATTATCGCGGGCTTTGGAATTTTCTGTTTGGGGCAATACGATATTTTACTCATGTGAATATGTACTATACACAGGATATGTAGGAGCGTTTTAAAACGCTACGCTATACGATAGAAAATGTTGCAAATCTTGTGAAATAAAGCACAAGAGCTTTGTTAATTGCGATACGTACTTATATTTATTGTTTACACAAAAACATTGAAAGAAACTTAAGAGAGATATTACATTACATGTTTCCAGAGTGGGTACTGTTGTATTAAATTAAACACAAGTAATTGGTAGTTTGAACGAACAAAATCGGTAACTTTTACATCAGACAACTGGATTTTTTGTCAAGATCACATTTTTTCCCTCATTCTAAGCGACGCAACCGAACTCTTTGCTTGTAATGATATTCCTTGAGGTACATTTTCAAAGATTTGGGCAATGCTAAAGAATTAACAGAATCATACTTCAACCGACTACAAATTGTTGCCCGAGTTAAATGCTGAAGTCCAAAGGTAAAATTTCGATTCAACGGCGTAGTTAGCATTGGTTCAAAAAACATACAGCAAGTAGGATCCTTATAGTGTTCTATGAGCCCTGTAACCGTTGTAGAGGAGTAAACGGATGGGTCGTGGGAATCAAAAGAAAACTGATTGTTCCACTGCTCTATCCGAGCGTGAAGAGAACGATTGTAACGTCTGAAACATGTACAATATTAGAATGAAGGCAATTAATAGTTTTATCCCACCTAAAACTGACAGAAAATAGATATTCTTCTTGTGCCGAGTCCCTTAACAAAAATGTCCCTTCTGGTTTTCCTTCCAACAACTTTTCAGCTTCATACCGATCAATTTTCCCCCAATAGAATGAACAATTTGTAATTTCTTTCAGATCAGGAACGAGATAATGTACAAAATCCGCCTATTATGAGGTGATATTACCGTTATTGATCTTCTAACATCTGGGACAAATATGTTTACACTTACTTGAGAATGTGTGGGATATTTTTCCCTTACGGACACCGCCACGGCGCCCATGAGTGAGGATATTTCAACCCCTTCCTCCATTTCCTTAGCCCTTTGCTGCCTCATCCTTTCATCTTCATCATCAATTGGATAGTCTGCTGGATTGAATCGGCTCAGATCTATAATGGGAGCGTGGACGTGGTGGGCCATTGATGACGAGTCTATAAAATGATGTAGGGAATTAAATGCCCTGGCTGCTTAATTTATTTATTTTATATAATCCTTACTGGATGGTTGTTCTTGTTGGGAAGAAGTGCCTAAAATCCTTTGGATCGTCTCGTTTCTCAAAGCGGAGGATGTTTGTTGTTTGGGTTCGTTTTCAAAATTGGTTTTTCGATACAGGGTGCAAACGCATGAGGGGGAGGAGGTGGACGAGGGTTCTACAAGTTCCAAGGGGTTATCCACTTTCCCTTTCTTTGAGATCCCCCACTTTTTGATATTCCGCTTTGTAAAAAAGTCTTTTTTAACACAAGAAGAGGAGGAAGAGGGGACTCCCTTGAAGGGCCTTCTCTTGGAAGATTTTATTGATGAGATGTCTGATGATTTTGTGGCCTCTACATCATCCTCTGGGCTTGGTTGATGTTGTTCCTCTGAGCCTTTTTGCTGTGGGGACCTTTCCTTATCTTGACTCATATCATAGGAATAGTAGCGACGGCTATTAAACAACAATTTCCCTAGTCTAGGTCCCATGCATCACAGATCAAATACTTTTTATATTTATTTCTATTGTATTTCTATTGTAGCACTAGGTTTGAAGCCCCAAGGGGGAGTGTTGTTGAATTTTGTTAAAAGAAGATGGAAAGGAAATGTTACTTATGTCATTGATAAAATAACTTGAATCTTAAATTAAGTAAAAATGTGAAGGAATTGAATGAATGAACAAATGTTGAGAAAGTACTTTGTTTGATGAGTACATTCTGTGGGGTTTTCCATTAGGAGGTTAGGTTCTCAAGTCCTTTTTTAAAAAACATTTTAAGGGATTTAAGGGATGTGGTTAATTGTGATTTAGTTGTGGATGAGCCCTGATTGAGGGGGTTTGTAGGGGGTTAGGATTTGGGTGGTTTAAGGTGGTGGTGGATCAGGGTCTCTGTGGTATGTGACGTCATTTCCTCTCATTTGATGGCAACTTTTATGGGGAACAAAGGAAGAAGAATTACATTCTAAATGTGCTGGAGATAGATGCAAAATAAGGAATATATATTCAAACAAGATGGGGATAAATTCACAGTGATGCAGGGATGAAAGGATTTATTCTCAGTTTTTCAACTCTTGTCGACATAGAAGGTCTTGGAAAATGGAGATGAGATTGGAAAGACCAGTAAGGTAGCCGTCTTCATGATTTCCTGGACACCAAGCTTTGTCATGGCTCAGCTCCATGATCCCTTCTTGAGGTAATGGCATCGTTTTTGCAAAATCAATCATCCAAATGGAAGCATTCATAGAATCATGGATGAATAGAAGTGAGCTCCCAATCATCTAACAAATGTATGTAATGTATTTATAAGAGAACCTTCTGATGAATAACATGGTTTGAATACCTCGTGAGTTGTAAAGAATTTGGATTTGTTGAGAGCAGTCCTAAGGTCCTGCAATCGATTCAAATATAATTGAACAGATTGAGGATGATGTTCAACAAAGGATGAAAATGCTTCTAATATGGTGTCCCTTGAGGATACCGTTTTAAAGTCGTTTGTGGAACATCCATCCATTCGAATCCCTTCAATTCTAAAGCCCAATGTCGCCGTGGTTGATTGTGTTTCCCTCCATACCATGTACCTAGACATTTAAATGCACAATTAAGTGCATATAATACATTGATAAATATAGGTACTGATTGAGTGGTGATGGGTATTCAAGCTCTGAATCAATGTTGCACAAAGTATTGCACATTTACATATATTATTTAATAATAATAATAACCTTTGTTTAGTTACTCCACGCAGCTTGTGTTCCTCGAACGTAGGGGCTTGTGGATCAATTTGACACATTTTCTCATACATATCTTTTCGTAATTTGGGCTTGTCTTTAGCCTTCATAAGTTCCTCTTCTAGATAAGTCCTCAGGCCTATTTTACAGTCCATAACAGAGGGATTATTGAATGGAAGGAGTAGATCTTGGAGTTGCATGTAATCTTTCGAATTTGAATAAGTTGATAGGATAAGAGTTACATTTAAAACATGCTTGTTGGCTACTCACCTTCAGCGTCTGGACCCTTTAATACGTCTTGATGGCACTTTGGTGCAAATTGATGAAGATAAGGATCCTCTTTAAGTTTATGTAGAGCTTGTAGTTCTGTGATTGTAAACTTTTTGAGGATGGTGCCCTGCAGTGCACCTTTCTTAAAGTTCCCTTGATGACCTCCTAATTGGACCCACGGGTATTTGAGGTTTTTGTAGTTTTGGAAAAAGGGCGTTATATGAACAATGGACCTGATCATTTTCCATTTTGATTTCTAGAGAAAAAAGAATCAAGGATTTATTATGCTGATTTCTTGGTAGGATTCATGCAATGATTTCTTACTACTTTATGCTTTGATGGAGGTGGGGGTGAGTCCTCCGCTTGGTCATTGTCAGTGTCCCATTCCGAACTTATATCGTCACTGGAAGCATCCGCATAGTCTAAGGGCTGCTGCGGCACATCCAGACTTGCAATAATGTATTTCTCGTACCCCATTGCAGTTTCCAAAATGGGGACTGAGTGTTAAAAGTCGTAAAAATTAATTCAGTTCATCAAGTCGGAGTTTGAACTGATTGATGTACCGCATGAGAAACAACGAGCAATTTATCACTACATAAATCACCACCACCATCATCATCATCAAGGTCTTTACTTGTGAAATTATGTTCGTCATGTCATGAATGAAGTTTATTATTATCTTGCTTCATAGTATTTATGTATAGTGGGGAAAGCGTGCATGTAATAATGTGCGTGGGGATAAAACATAATCTCTCTTGGCTTTCATCATCTTTTCTAGCCCTTAATAATTGGTGCAATAAACAAATGACTTCGAATGAGCATTATTATTATTATGACATAGGTACAAAACTTCCAGTGCAACTACATATAGCCCGAGTCAGGGAATACTTTTTTAAAAATCGGTGGGGGTTACCTAGATGAGTCTTTCATATTCGCAAACCTAACCTAACCTTCACCAAACACCCCACAAAGAAAAATCTCAAAATTTTAATTTTTGATAATTTTCATAAATTTGTGTTGGCTAACCTATCAACCCAACCTGACTCCAGTTGACCTGAATCATATTCTGTAAATATATCCTCACAA
>JAAOWG010000315.1:0-23883 GCA_036491945.1 Paranurophorus simplex
TAGTTGTGGGAGGATGTTTGATTGATAATGATAATTCAAATGAATCAAGACATTTAAATCTTGAATTGGAATACAAATGTTAATGTTCAATTTTGGAAAACAAAGGATGCAGCAGCACTTTTGTATTTTTGTAGACAATAGACTGGGAGAATGAAGAGATTATTTGAGTCTGAGCTAAGACAGTAGCCAAGCCTTTTAATGGGATTATGTAATGCATTAATAAATGAATATTAATTGTCATTCCAATGACCAAAATTATATTATTTTGAAAAATTGCATTTCAAGTTGAATGCACAAATCTCTAGCAATTGCAAACTACAAAATTTGGAGCAGTAATTTTATATGGTCGATTATCTGCAATTATGATAGCGTTAATATTTCATGCAAATATTTATAATTATCCTTTATACCACAAATCTTAAGATAAATTATGATGGTTTGCTGAAATATTGGCAACTGAAAGGGTTGTGAACATTTAATATGTGAACCAACAACCGCATTTGAGCTTAATTCTAATTTTTGCAATCAAAAATGTCCATGTTGGAAAACGAATCAGCTAATTCCATGGACAAAGTCCTCTACTTGGCTTTGACTAAAAAAACATTTTACCTCAATCAATGATTGTTTACTACGACTACAGATATACCAAGAAATTACTAATTATCGATGTATCCACCAAACAAACCTTAAATTACAAAAGTGACTAATGTATTGAATTTGTAAACGTACACTTTGAATAATAAAACAATCAATCAATCATGATGTTCTCTTCTCTCTTCTATTGCTTCATAAAATCCCGACGCCATCCACTGTCCACTTTGCATCGTAATTAATTTCCAAATTGTAAATGTTCTTGACCCAGTATTTATAAACACTTTGAATTAATTAAATCCACCGTTTAGCAGATTCATGTAGAATTACAGAAAAACTAGTTCATGCAACAATGTATTGCTTTCTCATTATTCAAGTACATAAATATATACATATGTACATAATTTACAAGGGTTTCTCTGTTGCTTATAATGAAATCATTACAAGAGAAACATTAATTTCGTGAAACTCTAATTATAAATGTTGTTAATAATAATTAGAGATCCACGAAAACAAACAAGAAAGAAATTGATGTTATAGTTATTTCAATGATGAGAATCATCATTTTTGTTTACATGAATCCTTCAATTAAGACAGGTATAAAACAATGAGCCCGTTGAATAATTGATCCTTGACTTTCATTGTAGTTTATTGTTTCTTGATTATGTACTTTTGTATTTTAGTAAAATCTCAACTGGCCTCGTCTTCATCTGTGTTAACTATGTCGTGTGGTAATTAATGATCGGTCTTGAATCCTGATGAGTAGACTTTTGATTCAAACCATAAAGACGTCCCGTGGGGGAACGGAAGGACGTTTTTATGATGAGACAAAGATATCCATCATGACTTTTTTTTGGAGCTAATTCTTTGGTAACCTTATGTTTGATTAAGGTCGTTTGTCATTACATTGTTAAATGCGTTTGGAACTACGAGAAGCTAATTTGTATTTTTATATTTATTTGACAGTTTTCAGAGGCCTTGACAAAAATCAATGCTAATTGCTAGTGTTTTTACATAAGTTGTTTACTACAAGGTATTTGGCATCTTATCGCTACAGTCGCTATTTTAAGGCATTCTTGAAAAAATTCATATCAACAAATCTTTAAGCAGTCATTTATAAGTGCTAAAAGGTTGCTTCATTTCTTGAGTACTTATTTATTTATGGACTCCAAACAAGGGATTGCTTGCGAATGTAGACTATTCTTAATTTTCTATAAAAGGTTGCAAGATCAGTTTGTAGTTTTTTTTACTGGGCTAAAAAGTATTTTTGTCAATGCCCAGCCAAAAATATTATGTAACAACTCAACGGGATGTATGCTATTTACTTATTTATTATTTACACCTCGCAAAATTATTTTTACTATGTTAAGGAACTCAACTATTAAAATGGGTTAAACAGTAAAATTTATTGTCATTCAATGAACCATTCAACTTGAATTTTTAGTAGCGTTGGAAGAAGTGTGAAGCTTAATGATGTAAATAGTAT
Source organism: Paranurophorus simplex (assembly GCA_036491945.1). Classification (NCBI taxonomy): domain Eukaryota; kingdom Metazoa; phylum Arthropoda; class Collembola; order Entomobryomorpha; family Isotomidae; genus Paranurophorus; species Paranurophorus simplex. The sequence continues at coordinate 2,078 of JAAOWG010000315.1, forward strand.
GTAATATGTGAAGTTGAATCAAGGGCAAAGCAATTAAATGGTGTCATGCGACAGCCGAATAAAACAAGAATATTCAAGTTGACATTGTTTCAACAGAATGATCAATTTATTAAGCAAATAATGAGTGAATTTGAAAAAAACTTGAATTCTCCAAATTCTCGATAAACAACAAACTACTGTTAATTTTAAAACAAACTATAAATAGCCTAGCAAAAACTGGAATATATTGGATACATGTCAAGGAAGGCAGCTATAGATCATTATTTAATTTAGACAGCAAAAAAAGAGTCAACAGTTGTGACATTGACAACTAATAAAGTTTATATCTGCTCAAAATCTCAGAATTAACAAGAACATAAGTTGATACGACTTTAATATTTGTTTATCAAATCAACTAATAAAGTAGCTTTCAAAGTTTGAAAATACTGATCGGATCCCCTATTCAAATATATGGCGAATAATTTACCACAGCATTACGAATTTATGTATGCAGTCTGATTTGCATAACTTGATCTTGATTTACAAATAAATAATTGCATGAAAATGCAACATGCACTTTTATTTCGATCACAAGATAAGAGATTTTATTATTGTTTCTCAATTCTGTTAAAATAATAGAAAGACCAAGTAGAGTCGTTAAAAAGGTGTTCAGGCAGCATGCACTTGATGTTGTATATGTAAAACCAAAGTTATCGCTATGTTTCGGAACATGAATAAAACTTTACATTGTTGTAAATATTTATAAGATGAAACTGTTAAATTGTTTTTTTTACTTCATGACAAGACTGTCCGTGAAATTTTCATCTGATTTTTCATCAATGGATTTGTGAAAGTGAGATAAATGTGACAATGAAATTCTAGACTATGGAGCCAGGTTGACCCAATAATACACCATTCACGCTTATACGATGTAAATTAATTTGTTCAAAGTCATTCAAGTTTTAATTCATTCATTCATTATCCGTAATCTAGTTCACATCTTCATGGCAGTTCATGCTTTCAGTTGACATTGCAGGGCTACACTTGATTATTGGTTTTACTATTACACATCAAAGTATTCAAATCTCACCCATTGCAAAAGTATGACTTAATTTGGTCATCGTCATATATATATAATTTTAATCACGTATTAATTGCACTGTCACATACTGTTAATAATAATAAAGACATTCGCATCATTGGGAATCACAAGCAGACAATTAGTAATTTTGATGCTTTGAACAAGCAACCTTTTGAATAGTAAATTTTTGTACAGAAATTAAAACCTCCAACCCCACAAGTGATAACATCAATTTGTTTTTAAAAGGATTACATAACTATTTATATTTTAAATGACATCGGGGTCACAATTGCATTCAATAAATACTTTAAATATGCCCTACCCATGACGATATACTTTATCTTTTGAATTGACTTGCAAAATAATGTGCAAGCCAATCTCTATCAATGCATATTTAGGATAGTGGATAAAAATATCTCTTCGATCACTTTATAAAGTAATTCAAAAGCCATTAAAAAACTAGCTTGCAAAGCTGGATTAATTTGAAAGGGGTATAAAAGAGAAGTTTAAAATGAATTTTTCACTCTTACACCTTCGTTGGATTTATAAACAATCAAAAATCCCAAAATGTTCGCAAAGGTTATACTTTGAAACATTTTTAAAACGTGGAGTAAAAATCTTTTAATTTTTAGTTTGCTGTCCTATTAGCCTTTGTCTCATTCTCCAAGGGTGGAGTTGTTCCAGCTAATGTTCCTGTTCCGGGCTATGCCGCCGGTAAAGCTGTGGTAGCTGAAGATTTTGACTTCAATCCTCAATATTCTTATGGATATTCAGTTCAGGATGGTTTGACAGGGGATTCTAAAGGTCATCAAGAACAAAGGAATGGTAATTCTTTAGTTTAATATACAGTTGACATCCAATAAACTGTGTTTTTAGGAGATACTGTACAAGGGCAATACTCCTTGGTTGAACCTGATGGTGCAGTCCGAACGGTTACCTACACCGCTGTAAGTTCTTTTTTAATTAGCGTAAGATGAGCTCATTAACGTTGATGGACGCTAGGATGATGTCCATGGATTCAACGCTGTTGTTGACCGATCTGCACCAACTGTTGTGAAAGCTGCAATTCCAGTTGCTAAAGTTCACGCCGTACCAGTTCACGCTCCTTTTGGTTATCCTCAAGGGCCACTTGGATACAGCCATGGCAAGTAGAACTAAATCTACTTTTACAAGTTCTTGTATTTTTGTAAAACTTTTTAAGTAACTTATTATGAAAACCTAACAATAAAAATGTCTTAACAATAAACTCAAAACAGGTTTTTAAATTTTGTCATAATTTCATTTATTTCATTGAATAATAATAATAATAATCAACATTTGGTTCACAACCATTCAATGAAATAATGGTAATAATCGACATTTTCATACGAGCTACGATGAACATTTTATGTTGGTGAAAACTTCTATGAATCACATATTCGCTGATAGTATTAATATAATACTTTCTAAACATTGTGAGCGAATTGCTACAACAGACTGCATTTTGAAAATTACTTTCCCTGTTCTTATGAATTCTGTAGTTTCTCAACTAAATGAATGAAATTGGTGCAATACAAAGTGCTTACAAAGCTAGTAATTGCACTAAACCAGATTTAAAACAATGTCAAATACATTTCATCTTTGAGCATGAGTTAATACAGTTTTCATTATTATTATATTTCATAATTTCAAACTGTTCTCATGTACTTCAGTCAAGGGTTTTGGCAACATAATAATACGCGATTATATATGTGTGAGCAAATTGACTTGAAGATTCATACATCGATACATCCAAAGCAATTTATACTACGAAGCGTTATTCTCATCCTCATTTTAGTTTTTATGAGCACAAAATGTAGTGAGGATAACATGTACAAAAATTTCTGAGTCTTAACATTTATCTTAGAGGAAGTTTATAGTAATTGTGATAATTGAGTTGGAAATTTGTCAATAGAATGATACTTTTTTTGACTATATCAAGAAGCAATAGCGTTAAAACATTGAGATCAGCAGTAGTTTTAGTTTTTTTTGAAAATTTACAAATACTGAGGATGAGAGCAGAATTCAAGTAAAATTACATATTATTAATACCAAATTTTTCAGAATGCTTTGAAATCTCGTCCGTATAAAGTTATTACGTATTTTTCGACTCACTATTTGGTTGCCCATTCTTTAACGCGGAGGTCTAGCTAAAGTGTCGGTTTTGGTGGGAGGCGTTTTTGTTGAAGATGAAGCCACAGCCGAGGTAGAGGTACTTGGTTGCGGTTCTAGCGTTGAAACGTCAGATTTCTTTGGAGGTATGTCAAACGGTCCGTCTCGTGGCTTCCATATTGGTGAACCTAGGATGAAAATAAGTGGAGGGATTTTGTGAGATTTTTTTCATATTGATTCATTTATTTACTAACGAGCAATTTTATAAATAATAGTAATAATTGTGCTTAAATCAAAATCTCACTTGGCTCCTGAATAGGTGGTGGGGGTGGTGCAATGTTGCGTAATCCTGGAGTCGCCGATGATTGTATGAGCTTAGCTGCAGATCCTGTACTTCCTGCTAAAAAAGCAAATCTCTTTAAAATAAAGATTGTGGGGGATTTAAATAATTTGTGACCACAGTTGTATTCTGTAATGTATTTACAGAATACTTTATTTATAGTTGTGCATCATGCTTACCGGAAAGGGTTGAAGTTGTGCTTAGCGTCAAATGGTTAGGAGTATTTCCCAAAAGCCCTTTTGCTCTTGGCATTGTTGAACTCCCACTACTAACTTCTCTCTGATGATCTTCAGGATCTGTACCGGCTTTGTCTCCTAATGTTCTACTTCTCCCTCGGAAGCCACAGTTACTATCTGTACTATCCTGATGCTTTAACATTGCTGTTGCTGAGCCAGAACCTGCTTCAATATTTCCTGCAGAATGCCTTTGTGGAGGTTTTGGTGGTTTTTTACGTCCTAGCATATTAGAGGAAAGTGTTTAGAATCATTAGTCATTGTATTTATAAAAATGAATTGAAGACTAGTACCCAAAGTATGTGCTTGACCATGCCCATGAACCCGATAACCACTATTACTACCACTTCCTCTTTCAATGTACTCTATTCCTTCTGGGGTGGCGTAATGAGATCTGTCCCCTGACGAGCTTCCATTTCTACCATCACCACTCCCATCTGGAAATTTTGGCAAGCTCATATTTCGAACACTCTCCCTAATAATTTGTCTTATATTTCGGAGAAAAACGTTGCGAAACTCTGACGTAGAATTTGATAGTAGATACGTCTTTTCTGAACGACGTGGGGCAGAACTTCGCAAATGGGTCAATTCCCAAGAGTAATTGGAGTCGAGATCTTTAGGATCCCCAACTTGTCTCACTTGAACTTCGGACACAGGAATCAATACTTGATAACGAATTATTTCAACTTCCGATTTATCGGAAATCTTGGATGTGGAACTCTGAAAAAACATCATAACATGTATGTATGTTTGTTTGTTTAGCCAATAACGAGTTGAAAACACGAAATAAATTGGAAAAGAGATTTTATCAGAATGATGAATAGAATCAAACTTTTTTTGGTGAAAGGAACTCGTTGGTTCCAGTGATTCTGTGAAAACAACAAACTTTGAGATTTTTTTGTTTGGCTAGTTTGTTTTTCATTCATCTCTTAAAAAAATGTTGGGAACTTGTAGTTTGGGGTTTAAACGTAATGGGATGATTCATCCATTTTACGGTGTGCAATAAATACCAACTTACAATTAGTTTCTTCTTATGCCTCAGTCTTTCCTTACACAAAAAGACAACAGCAGATTTGAAGACAAAACACATTGCGTGAAGTTCTAGTCCCTTTTTAATCTTTCCCAAAAAGTCGGCAATATTTAACCATTCCACGCCTCCGTAATGAAGTAAATCTCCTGGACTCAAATCCATTGGATTTTTAGATGCCTTTTGATGTTGTCTTTGAAGATGTTCAAATATTGCTCCATACTCTTCATGGATTCTTTGCATTTCATTTATATGTTCTGCCACTTTCTCCATACATTGTAGGGATTCTTTGAAAGGATAATTTATTTTAGTTTCACAACATCCAGCTTAAATAAATAATTATAATTCTTACCAACAAGGGTACGATACTCTTCAGAATTAGTGTCACAAAGATTACGAATTTGTTGAAGCAAAAGTGGATATTTGAGAATGCGTTGAATTGGTTTAATTAAATAGGATTCTAAAGTATTTGAATGCTGCTGTTTTGGATTTCTTGCAGCAAGAAATTGTTGTAGTGCGTGGTTTCCCTCGACAGGATGAAGTAGTTTTTGAGCTTTTGAATGTGATGCACAAAAGGATGAATATAATTTAAAATGATCTGCAAAGCTCAAAAAGGCTGAAGCAATATTGAGTAGAATCGGCTGAAAATTCAATTATTTGATTAAACTGAGATGCAACAATGAAAATATATTTTTACTTTGAATTCGGATGGATGATTTATAGACTCAATAGTTGTACCCGTTTCCAATGATGCTTCCAAGCTCCGAAGAAATCTTCTTTGAACTGCAACCATTTCTCTAATATTACCGAATATTGCCATCATTTCCTGTTCAAAATTCATAAACGTTAGGTACATTCTATTTGAAAATGGACTTATCAGCGTGAATACTACTTTACGGCGTATTAAATACCGGCGACGTACCGTTGTCGATAGGAAATTTTCATGTCTCAAAGGCTCCAAGTATTGCTCTAGCAGACTAGTCAAATGCTGAAATAGTTAATTTATATTTTAAGACCATAAAATATTAAGGTAGGGCAGGAAGTAGGCAAAGTCAAAGGCTTGGCAGGTCAAAGAAAATGTTAACGTTTGGATATTAAATTCATGAAGACATTAAAGCAAATTCCCCATAAAGGAGCCGTACATAATATACCACAAACCACAGCATAACAAATCCATTCCAAAGATTTGAAATAAAATGTGAAGATCGAATTAGCCTTTGTGTCAAATGACATTATATGAAATATGACGAGACTTTATGGTGATATGATACAATAGCAAAATTATTTTATGACTAGAGTTTCATCGCAGAAAAGACAAGGCAAGTTTTGTTCCTTCTAAGAAATCACTTTCTCAAACATATGGGATCCCCACCCACCTTACATAAGTTTATGGTGTAATAAAAATGCTTTATCCTCATAAACCGAACCCACCAACTCCTTGCTCTACTTTTTCCCAAAGAAAATGGAATTAGAAAACAAGACGCACTTCCATTGATAATTGCATGGAGGACGCAGATTTAAAGGTGGCTTGGTGGAAATGACACCAGCATTTGCCTTCTCGAATAATAAATGTTTATACATTTTAGTTTCAAAATCATTCTTCTCCTATATCACTCTCCTCAAAGAAATGTAAAAAGAATTCATTCAAATGATTTAATGCACATGTACCCTGAATATGAATAGAAGGATAAACTAAAAATGATAGAATCCCTTCAACATTTGTGTTCTCAAGAAAATGATCCCAAGTAAAATAAAACTCTTTTTTCTTGATTCTGTCTCAGTCATCCTGAGATTCGAACAAATTTTCCAACTCAATGGGCAAATGTTTGGGTAGAAATGCTTTTACTTTCCTAATGTAGCAATCTTTCAAAACATAATCATTAAAGCTTATTGAAAATTGTAGTGTATACAGTTCTCTTGAGTAATCTTTGCAAAGTTCGTTTAATGATGGGTTCTCAACTATGAGTTTAAAGGGAATGAAATGCTGTTGAAATAGAGGGGAAAGTTATGGAGTCTGTACAATCTATATAATATATATATATATATGTATATACCCTTCATCATATTCATGATATGTTGGATATTGGAGATAACTGCATTGAGAACTTTCACTTTTACCCATCAAAAAGTATATATTTCACCTTAACATACGCCCGTTCCGTATCTATCAATTCCAACACGGATTTCTTCATCTTTTCCACATCCCTTGTTCCCATCGGAAATTGAGAATGAGTTGGAGAATTTGCACTGCTTATTCCACCCTGAGGTGATTCCGTTCCAATAGATACTTGGTGAATTAGTTGGGGATGGGATCGACCTCCGCGTTCTTTGGTACGACAAAAACCCGTTATTTCTCCGGCTGTCTGCCTCACCCAAACCACAAATCTTGTAAACTTTTGTAGAAAAAAGTAGTTTATTCCCATACCTTTATTAAAGCATCAATGTCCATTCTAGAAGTACGCCCTGAGGTGTGTCCTCCAACTTCATCCGTATCCGATGGGCTCAAGTCTTTATCTGAAAAGGGAAACATGGAATAATAAATTGGGTTATTATGAAATTATGGAAATTGACATTTGCTAGGCTGACACACATTTTAATGACATTTACATAAGGGAGAAGAAGAATGTCAAATAATATGTAATGTCATTGGAAGCTATATTTAGAAAAGGGAATATCTGTTCAACTGTCGGACTTCTTAACCGGAAATAATTTAAAACATATTATGTCATTTCTAGTGTAAGTAGATGTTGCTTTCCTTGACTTTAATTTTTTTAAACAATAAACAAAAATTCTAAATTCATATTGCAGAACTATTGAATAAGCATATTCAATGAAAAAATCTTACTTTCATGAGGGGCAGGGACAATCAAATTACTTAAGACATCTTCCGTGAGAACATCTGGATCAGCACCTGGTGGAGGTGGACAAACAAGTTGTGCAATCGCAGCATCGGCAGCGGCCAAAGCAGCTGCAAGTGCTGGTGGTTCTGTTCTTGATGAACGAAGCATGAGACAAAGTGAAAGCTCTTCTTGTAGCACCGATTCAATGTACATCATATCTAGGTCGGAAACTATCGCCCCATTGATCACAAGTATCTCATCACTTTTTATTATTCCTGAAAAAATTGATATTGAATTATTATACCTCTCCTTTAGCCTGCTCTATGTGCAATATTTCATTGAGATTGGAAAGATTATGGGTTAGTTTAGGCTGACTAATTTGCCCATTCATTTTGTGTTGTGTAAAGTGTGAAATGTAATTTATTGTTGTCACCTTCCAATTTCTCTTGTCTGTTGTTGGTAAAAGAATCGCATTCTAAAGACAATGTAAATCAGATGCTTGTTGCAAACAAATATTCTATTTTTAAAATGGTTCTGTACCAAATCATTAATTTACAAAATGCAAGATCGTTTAGACCAATTTTGAGGGTAAAAGTAATCAAAAACATTTCAACTTTCTCTCCACACTAAATAACCCACTTCACTCAGCTCAAACGAAAAGAAATCCCATTGGGAACTAAAAACAACTTTTTGTTATTCGGTTTATTGGGTTTTGTAATTTTTTGTTGATCAAAATGTAGGATCTTTACGCAAAATTATGTTGTGAATGCCAGCTATATCAATGCAATCCAACAAAGACAGTAATTTATGTAGCTCCCAAATCTATGTACCTACATTAAATTCAAGTTGTACATACATACATCAAAAATCAATTTAAACTTTGATACACAACTTGAAACTTTTTTACGATTGATAACATGATTCTTTCAAATACTGCATTTTAAAGATTTAAATTGATTTTGAAGGAAAGTAAATACTTATTTGGAGAATTGCCTCTTCAAATAAATTTCAAATCGATGCATGCCCAACACTTTGAGCTCCTTTCCTTTCCGTTCATTTTCATGAATGGAATAATGACAAATCCATGGTAATATGCTGTTTTCAAGAGCAGTAATATTACAAAATATTGCTGAAAGCTTTGAACAAATACCACTTTTGATTCTCCTTTATATTTATATTTTCTCAAACCACTTTAATATGCCGGTTGCAGCCTTTCGAAAGGGGGCTCCATTACCAGGAGCTTTGGAAAGAAAGAAGCTTCAATTCAGCAACTTGACAAATCCCTCTAAACCATTGGGGTTCGTTTAAGCACACATACATATAATTTACTATTGTGATTGTATTTTATAGAAGATATGGTCGAGGTGGGGGTGGGGTTGGAGTTACTGACCATCGAAAGATGAGTATACTCCAAGGACAAAAATTCTTTAAACTTGGACCTCAGGTAGAGGGACATTATTGTGTATTGCTGAATTGAAATTATGTATAAAAAATAAACAGTACATTGATGAAGATTTTTACGAGTGCACTCCTGTCCCGCTTTATGAGAAGGAAATACCAATATTTGATTACAGCACTTATCTATCAAAGAAGCCTGGTGATTTGTCTTCACAAGTTGTAATTAAATTTAATAATTTACTCTATATGATAAAAACATGAAGGATTTGTTTTAAGAGATCAAGCAAAGCACAGATTGCGTATCACCGAGACTTTAACAAAGTTCTAACATTTGATCCATGCATAACTGAGTTGGAAGAAGACAGTTTTGCTCCGTATTTTCCGAAAGCATTTGCCTGTGGGACAGATAATTTAATTTGAGGTTTTATAACTGACTTATTCTGGTTTTTTCTAGTCAACATTCCACTCCCAACAACACCAGAAAATGTAAAAAAACGTAAAATGAAAGTTTTCCAAAAAAGTGGAGATTTTGAAGTTAAAAAGCCGGAGTTTGTAAACATTGATTTACAAGAAACGGCAACAATATTTTTGGTGGAATTACCAGGATCCATGGTCTTAGACAAGGATGATGATTATGAACAAGCTTTAGAAAAAAATGCTCATTATCTTAAAGTAGGCAAATGGATTATCTTGCATGAGGATTTACCGTTATTTTTTTTAGAAATTACAGAGGCATGTGTCCCATCCCAAGGCTTTTACAAATGAACACACTCAAACATTTCAGAATCATAAAGAGGATGCCTACACAGATTATAAAATTGAAGAATGTCTTGATTTCAATATGGAGTGTCATGTGTATCAAATAAAAGATGAGACAAAAGTGTTTATGATCGAAGAAGCAAAGCGTCAAATTAAAGAAGGTAAGTAAATATATTTAACACAATTGGAAGAATTCATTAACTGACAACGTCTTAATACATTTCAGAAAAACGTCTTGCAGAATTTGTCCCATCTACATCTTCGTGTGACATAAATCACGAGGATGAACGAATAAATGAATTGAAAAAGCTTGAAATACAGGCACTAATAGATGCTTCCAAAGTCAGTGAGTATGATGATAACGAACCACCCAACCCTACCACTGACTGCAATTGTCACATACGAACTCACTTTATGGATGAGAAGGAAAAAGCAGAAGAAGCAGAAAAATTGGAACGTGAAAGGATTAAAGGTTTTTTACATTAGTTTTTAAAATTCTTGATAATAAGCACCAACAATCTGATTTCAATATCTTTAGAGCAACTGCTTGCTCAACAGGATCACTGCCGCCTACGAGAGGAAAAGAAAGCTTTGGAAAATTTCACAAAATATCTAAAAGAAGAAGAAGAGGAGGAGGAAGAAGAGGATTTACGACTTCATCTTTTATGGGAGGAAGCGTGTGAAGATGAGATTCCCATGAGTAGTGAAGAAGATGATGAATTTGAGATAAAATTGACACTCCCAGGTATTTTATGTATTTCCTCACTCAATCCTAATCCCATAAATCCAAAGTTGTATACGAACGAAAGAAACGCACCGATCCACAACACGGTCTTCGCATTTATCCTGATCTTGTTCCGTCAATTACACCAATCGATCAACTAATTTACATGAACAAGGAACTTGATATGCGTGAATTTGAGGAGAAAATAGAAAATGTTGACGACGATGAATTTGATGACTTGCCGATTCATCCAGTAATAGAAAAAGTCGATGAGGACACTGACCGCATGCAAGAACAACTAGAAATGCAAGATGGTGTTCAAGTAGAAGAAGACGACATGATCATAATGCCACCTGAACTAACAGAGGCTGATTATATAAGAATTCGAGCTGATCTTTATGATGAAGATGAAGAGTCGGAAGGAAATAAAGTGGAAGAGCACGTAACATTTGATCCAAATCTTCCAACAATAACCAAAGTTAAAAAAGGAAAAGGTAGTAAAGGGAGTAAAAAGAAGAAAAGAGGAGGAAAAAGCAAGAAGGGGAAAAAATAAATTACAACTAGTAGGTTTATAAAAAATATTTAAAAAAATTGTTATAAATATCTGTAATTATTGGTGGAAAGTAAATAATAAATAAATGCAAGTTTTAAAAGGGTTAAAGCTTTTCCTTGAGCCTAAAAATGTAAATCATGGCTTTTGTGTTTCATCAACTAAGCTGAAAATTATGCTTTTGTAGTGAACTTTGTTGCTCTCGGTTTAAATTGATATTGAAGATGTTTTAAAGGATTTATGCGTGGACAAAAAGGACACTTGAACCACTCACCATTATTCATGGCCACACTCCGTTCTTCAACTCTACTAACATAGCAGCACAATTCATCTTGTCGGTCTGCATTTTCAACTAGTTCAGCTTCCACACTAAAACCCCACATTTGGGCTTCCAAACTTCCTCTTTGTAGCTCAACTTGATATAAAAGCTTTGCTCTTACCTCAACAACTTCATGGGTTGAGAGCTACAAATAAAGGATTAAAAAAATAAGTAAATCCTCCTTCATTCCGCATTATCATACATAAGTCTCAATTTGATCACTTCGATGCGGAACAAAGTAATTTGTATCTGGTAATTCTCTACGTTTCTTCACACGGACAAAATGCTCAAGGGGGGCTAGTCCTTTTTTTGCACAAGCACATATAAGAAATTCTTCAACGGACATGGAATCTTTTAAAGGTACAGATACCACCTAGAAAAGGTTTGTATAATTAGAAACAATAAAGGTAAAAGGTTAATTAAGATTAAACGTTTGTATTTTTGTATAAATACAAAAAATTTCTCCAGACTGAATTGGAGGAGAAATCAAATGTTGAATTGCATTCCAATTATAATTTAATTCATTACTTGATTATCAGGCAAAGAAATCTTGGCACTCTTGGAATCCGACTCTCTGTCAGATGAGACATGTAAAGATCTTCTTGAGGAAGCGCTGTTTGAGCGAGATAAAAGAGGAGCCCTTCGTTTGGTTGCACCCCTTCCAGCCAACAAATTACTTAAAAGGGAAGGACTTCGAGCACATACGAATGCGTGAAATGATGATACCGTAAATACTCCCAATTTATTAAGAGTATTCTTTGTTGTTCGTGAAACATGGGAAAGAAGACTCTGTGAATAAAAATAGAGGAAATTAAAATTGAAACATTTATCTTATATTTACTAATACATTTCTTGTTCTTAATCAATTGAAAAAGAAAGTGAATCATAAATTACTTTGGGGTTTGGCAACTCCCCTCCTTGAAGGGAAGCCATGTAACATCTCAGCCGAAATTGTTCACAATGAAGTCTTTCAATGTTCTCCTCCCAGTTGGCAATTTGCTGAGCTAATTGTTGTCTGGACTCGGGGTCAGCTACAACTGACCTTTGTAACTCAGCCATGTGCCTCAACTTTCCATCCTGAAATGACAAAATTATGTCACATCTACACATAGAGCTCTTAGAACTAAACAATCATCTGAAAATCCAACTTCAACATTCAACCCACAAAATGTAATTTCCTCCTTTCTCTCAAAAGTAAAAATCTTCCCACTACACATAATCCATCAAACAACCCATACAAAAATACCACAACATATTTTTAGTGACACAAACTTTCTTTAAGGCAACCGCTGTCTTTGTCTTTGTAAATATTATAGCAACGATTCAATCATATTGGAAAGTATGTAGTAAAACGGATTGAGTTACTCTTGTCAAAGGATGTCAAACAAAAGAGAAAGTTGGAGATTTGAGACCAATACGGAATACAATAGAGAAAAAACAATTGACCACTGCACATACTTTGTCCACTTCCTGTTCACAATACTCTATTCAATTCTATTCTAGTTTAATAAACCGTTTTTCGTTTGTTGATAAAAGGAATGTATGTATGTATAGTCACTTAAAGAGGTCAAGTGCTATATGTATATGACAGTAATAGGACTACATCAAAATCTTTCTAGAAATCAATGACAGCTTTAGCATTTCATAATAACTTTTGTTCCACCACATTCGCACTTCCAATAACGAATCCAATTCGAGACTTCATTAACTCAACAAAGGCATTCAAGAAAACAATCTAAAGAAAGTCCAACATTCATAAATGTCAAAACGGTATGAGATTCTTAACAACTAATGTCGTAATTATCATGTAAATTGAATTATTCCGTTCGTTAGTGAAACTGTTTTTAAAAATTGCATTGAAAATGTGCTTTCTTCATGGATTTTTATTTATTCCTTTTATATTTACATATGTAGTCAATAGCTCAAACATTTGGATGAGACAAATGAATACATACATATGTACATATATCCAAACAAAAATTCCGTTTCTATCGCGATTTGACGTTTAATCATGCACGGGCCTCATATCTGAAGGCGAATCTCGTTGGAAGTGAAAGATGATGTTCACAGAGCTGAAAAATTGCATCTTGTCAAGCTTCATGCCAAGAAATAGTGAAGGGTGAAACAAAGACCAAGGAAAACTTGGAAAAGAGTTAAAGTTTGGAATGAATTAGAATATATTGTAAAATTTAATTCTATCCCTAATCTTTACATTTGCTTATTTACTAAACAATAATGTCTCCTAAATTAATTAGTTTGGAATACGACAATTATATATCTCTGATGCAGAAAGAAATCAAAATGCTGAGTTTAACAAACTCCCATTTAAACCTTTCCTTTCCAGATTATTTTACTTTCTCCAACTCAATTAAAATATTCATTACTTTGTAGAAATTTCATGTAATTTTCCACCAACTAGAATTACTTTTCTCCTTAATCCTTCAACCCCCACTTTAATTTACCATCCTTAAGAATTTGAGTAATGAAAGCTCAAGTTTATGTTCATCAAAACTTTCTCCTAAAAGAATAGTCAGGTAGCTCTTGATAACCTATTGTAGTGATGAATGGTGCGTCGTTAACTAAGGAAATTGTGTCTGTTTCTTTCCATCCTCTTTGGAGAAAGTATGATTGGATGAGACATGAATTAAACTTGTATAAATGCTGGAAACATTAAAATGCTTTTTCCAACCTAAGGCAGGGTTTGATGGATATTCATATGGATGGTTGAGTTTTCACTATCATCACTCTTATTTAACTGGAACCACACCCAATTCTATTAATTTCTCTTGTGGCTCTAGACAGTTATGAAATATTGGCAAAGAAATATTCCTAAACCCTACTACTACAACATAATAGAGTTTCCAAGTATTGTTGGATTCATGCGAAAAAAATCTACCTGAGTTGGAATAGGAAAGAATGAATAGTTTCTAGCAAAGATGAACACAAGCTTATCGATCTCTCCTTTATAGAAAGACATTCGAAAAATTCACAAAATTTATTGCCAGGCTCATCCATCAAGTAAAGAATCCTGAAAGGGAATTCACCAATACAATATATTCAATACAAATCCGGTTAGTAAAATGTAAAAATGGACGTCTACAGGCATTACAGGATCTTTATCACATGAAAAAGCCTGCGATCAGTACATGGAAAAGCCTTCGATCTAAGTGAAAAAAATACTCAATCAGATTAGACATAAGCTCCAATAAATAAAGATGAATGAATTACAATCAAAAAATTCCTTAAACCTGAACAAAAAAGCTGAATTGAATATCCCAAGCCTTTTACATAAGAATAATATGTAATAAGAGTTCCTTGGAACTTGATTGATTTTCTTCTTATTATTATTAGTAACCCCCGCTGATCCTTCAATTACAGAATTATAACAGTCTCTCCACTTGAATTCCTTACCAGATAAAAAGTTGCATCATCGTTCTTTGTCAACTCATTTTGCTGACTCTTTCCTCATTATAAAAATGCTGAATAATGAATGCATAACGTGGGTGTTGATGTTTTCTGTTGAAATTGAAACCTGCCAACTTATTTGGAATAAGAGGAAGTCTTGTCACGCTCATATGAGAAGCCATTTTCTAGAGAAAGTTAACTTGTGCTCTTTCAATATAGAAACTAAAATCTTTCGCTTTCCCAAGAAAAAGTTTACTTTGGCAAAAAACATACAATTGGTGGGTTGAATGTATGAGAATATGAGAATGAATGTGCGGTTGCTAAGCTGGGATACATATAGTAACTTGAAAGGAAAGAGGGAGAAGGGTATTTGCATTACCGATTCGATGGCTTTATCGAGGCGGATGATCTCTTCCTGTAGAAGATGAAGTGTTCCAGTTTTACCACGATGTCTAGCAAACGCTGCTGCACACGCCCAATGTATGGAATGAACCCAAGCTTCCAATTCCGTTTGACAAGGAGCCTGCAAAATATTACATTTTCTAAATTGTTGGACGGATTATTTGCAAATTCTCGCTGCATAATTTATTTTTTTATAAAATATTTATTTCTATTCCTACATTGAGATATGCTGATTTCAGTATAAGAAGAAAGAGTAAACTGAATAATATTTATTTTTCATGCTTTCACCCAATCACGATTTTCTCCATCCTCTTTTCTAGAGAATAGTTCATATGGATAGTTGAGTCCTAAAAAAATACTTTTTCCATTTTTCAAATCATATTCATGGAATGAATACATGAAAAGGAAAGTTGTGGTGTTGTGAAAGAAAGTAAAAAACGCCAAAGAATGAAAGTGACATATTGTCGGTCACAGTTTATTGCGCTTTATTCACTCACCTGAAACAAATACGCATCCCCAAAGGCTGTACTTAAGCAGAAAATATAATCTCGTTTTGGATGTTCAGGAATTGGTTGCATAATGGCTCCATCAACTATTATTAAATGCTTTGGAGCTGCTTCAACCGACCTGCATTGCAAAGTAATACATATATTGATTTCTGGTGTGTAATTTATCATCAATTATTATACCTTGCTTCCCTTGCATCACATGGATAGAATAAAAGCGTTGTCCCTTTAAGACAAACCCAATATCCTTTCCATCCTCGTCTACGGGCAAGTTCTACTTGATGTCTTTTTCTCAATAACCATTTCTTCACGCTCAGAAATCTGTTGAATAATAATGAGTTCGTGAATTTGTAATTCCTAATAAATGAACAATTCGAAGAGAAGGAAAGAAGATGGAATACATACTCTTGCTTGCTAAACACTTTAATAAATAATTTGGATCATTACTAATCCATCCATTATTTCTGTAGACAATATATGTAAGAACATCTCTGAACTTTGATTGTCGTAAATAATTTTGGCTTCATGCTTCATTTACGAAAACAAGCTAAATGGATTCTTCATTCAACTTGGGAGGTTTTACTGACATAAATACAATAATATACTGCATCTGGGTAATTCACATTGCCTGTATTATAGAAATACGAGGCAGAGAGCGAGTTAATTTATGGAACAATGAAATAAATAGGAATATAGTGGAAAACAACAAATACTTAATTGGCTTTAGAGAGTAATATTAGGTTCAAATTCGTGCAGCAATAAATATTACCAGAATTAATTTTTTTCACCCTTTAAATGAGAAAACACTTTCTCTCAAACTCTAATGATCTGCACCATCTACTGCATGCGCTTTTGTTCATAATGTAATACTCATTGTGTTAAGATGAAAATTCTTGGGTATTTACTTAATGAATAGGAAGGAAAAATAAAAGACCTTTCTCCACACAGATGCATAAAAACGTTTCAGAGTATTTTTTTACTTTCATAAATTAAAGGCTTTAAATGGAATAATTACAAAGTGCTCTTGGTGGGAAAGGTTGAATAATTTTGTAGAGTCTAAGAACCCAATAGGAAGGGTGGTACGTTTCTTTGAACAAAAAATTGCATGAGATTTGAATTCTATTACTTAACGAAATTGTCTTTTTTATTTGAATCCCTATTATTGGGAACTTTGGGATAATTATATTGTAAACTGTAATATAAATAATTATGCATGTATGTACATACCCCGCCTTCCTAACGGCTCCCGTACAATTAAATGACGCTGCCGGTTTTCTCGAACCTTTTGGTGACGTTGTTCCATCCCCTGGTTCATCATCACTCACTGCCGTTGTTAGCGACATCCTTTCATCATCACTTATCTGTAATTAAATTAATGTTTTGTAACTTTTCCATTTTTGAACTTTGTGTTGCCAATTTATTGCAATCAAAAATAAAAAAAGCTTTTGAGCCAAAAAACTTTCTATCCCATAAAACTACATTTATAATCTCAAACCATGTTATGAATAACTTTATTACATTTTATATCCATTTACTAAACAAGAGAAAGTGTAGCATCCACATAAAAGGGTTACAGAGTAGAACTTGCCGTTGATTACAATTTTGTATCCAATTTTCCCTTCCCTATACTTTGTTTAGTCATCTAAACTAATCGGAAAGGAAGTGAATTTATTTCACTTTCAATCCAATGCCGTGCCCGTTAAAGTTATTGGACGTGTTGGTTGGAATGATATGAATATAACCAAAAAACCTATTGATGGGGTGCAGTTGGCAGTGGACGATTCTATACACTAAAGAACAGAGACATAAAGAGTTAAAGTTTTTATTGCCCAGTGGAATGAAAGCAATTGAGGGTTGTTAGAGAAAGAACAGAACGCAAATGGTGGAAGATGACCAGTAGATTCAACCACGTGAAAGTATTAGGTGAAAAGGAATTAGATTCTCACATACAAACACATTTTCAACAAAATTGTACTGCGTAACGGTCATATTAAAGTCTATCTTTCTACAGCCAGGCTCAGGCAATTCATTCAATTACATTTGAATCATTGGATTTTGCTGACTAAATTTGCTTTTCTCTTCACTTCTGCCTAAGACTAACGTTCTCTAACTCCATTAAGCAAGATTAATTTTCTTGATGTTCACGAGAGAACGCAGGGGCTCTCGACGTAGCAATCTCAATTTGATTTAAGATTAGATTTTGAGTTAAACATTGGTTAGTGATGGATTGGAAATTTAATAAGCAACGACGTAATTAACCAATACGGTAATTTCGTTATTTTACTTATTAGTATTTAGTAAAAAAAACAATTATTTATGTAACTATTTAGTTATCTCGAATATATTTCCAAAATCAAAATCATACAGAGATAGTAGGGCCAACTCTTAAGTACGTACTCGTTGTTTTTAGAAAGCTTTGACGTGCATAAATGATTAATGGAGAAAGTTGTAAATGGCCTATTTTGTAAGCAAAGATGAGAACTTCACTGATTTACAGATTGAGTTAATTTCTATTCCGAGTAATAAATAATTCTTCCAACGCCTAAATCCCATAAAACATTTACAACTGCATTAATTCGGATTCAATTCCAATCAAGTAGGTGCTTATATACGCCAACTTATTCATTTGTTTTGACTACTTAAAGCGCGTCAAGGATGGAACTGAGAAAGTCCATTAAGGTAAAAGCAATTTACATAAAATGAGACGACTTCCATCACGATTTCAACCTCTATTGAATATCATAGACAAATACATAATCAACAATTCCCACGGTTGAATTTTCGTTTCTCTCAAAATGGGATTAATAATAATACCTAATACATACATTTATTCACTTTTTCTTACCCGTTGCATAACCTTTGCGAGAAAAAGTACATTACACTCTTGTGGTTGAACATGAGGCCATGAATGTTGATGTCCATGTCTCTTCAATCCTGAAATTTCATGTGATCCATGACTACAATCTGTTTTTGTATCACTTTCCTCATCTCTACTTTGTACAACCTTTCTTGCCCAATTAACTAAAGTACACCAGTCTATAGATTTAAATATTGGTTCCTGCTGTTTCCTTTGATAAGGATAAGTGTAATACTGCTCAGAAGATTTATTACTTAGATTAGAAACAGGTCGTGAGATGGGTTCTTCGTGGCCCGTTAAACTTGGCGAAGGTTGATAATAATTTGAGTAAAGCTGTTGACTCAAGGGTGGTTGAGTATAATAGTATTGTGAGACTTGTAAATCGTCACGCTGTTGCAAAGGGGTGTGGTCATAAATAGCTTGGGCAGCAGCTGCATATTGCATCTGCTTTTGACCATTTACACTAACTACAGCTTGACTTTGAGCTTGTTGGGGAAAGTGCCCAACGCCAACATCTCTTCCTTGACCTGGATGATACAACGGATTGGTGTAGGCATTAGCATATAAATCAGAAGAAGTTATGGAGGGTGTCGATGAAGGCGGATAATTTGGATATTTTGTAACAACCGCATATAAGGGTTGCCCTTGCTGTTGTTGTTGTTGTTGTGGGGTTGAAGATTGTGCTCTTGGAGGAAATCTTAATTGTGTTGGATTCTGATAATGAGCTTGTAACAATTGATGTTGTAAAATACGTTCAACCTGCTGTCTATGTTGCTGCTGCTGCAACTGAGCTTGTTGAGGTGAATAAAATGCTGAAGTAGAACTTGTTGGGGGTCGTCTGCCATTAGTTGTTAGCATAATATGCCTTGGTTGAATCGTACTGTTACTACTACTAGGAATGGAACCACCGGTTGGGACTCCTATGTTTGCTGCCGTATTATTACTATTACCAATGTTTAAAATAGTTTGGGAGGTGGATTGACAACTTTGACAATGATTCGGGTAATGAGGAATGATTCCAACTTTCCCTTTAGTACTTTTACCACCACATCCTTTCGCTTTGGGAGTTGTTGGATTACTTTTAGTAAGATCTAAGCCACCACCACCACCTCCATCGATCAAACTTGGATGAGGACCACTGGCCCCAGCATAAGGAAGTATTGGACGATAAACTTGTTGAAAAGAAGAAGTGTTTGGTTGGTTAGGTTCACTTGCATTTATTCCTTGATAACTTTGAGATGGAAGTGTATTACTTCGATTTACTTTGCATGTGTGTTGTGGGGATTTTTGATGATGCTGATTTGGAGTTGGTTGAGTGGGTCTTGCAGCAGCAGCTTGTCTTTGTTGTTGTTGAGTCTGAAGTCTTAAAAGTTGCTGTTGTTGTGTATATTGCAAAAGTGCTTGGTATTGAAGTAATTGTTGATGTTGGTGCTGGGTTGAGGATTGTGGCAATTGTTGACCTCTTTGGATTGGATGTATTTGTGAATGCAATGGTTGCTGTAATTGTTGTTGCTGCTGCTGCTGGTTATTAGGAACCCCACCTCTTACTCGTTGCGAATTTTGTAAAGACTGAAGATGCTGATGAAGTTGTTGAAGATTTTGTATATTTTGTAAATTTTGTGGAAGTTGGGAATGAGGATGAGCAACACCTTTTGTTTGTTCAAGATTTGCAGCAGCCTTTGCTAAAAGTCTTTGTTGCTGAGCCAAAGGACTAGCTTCCCAACTGCTTAAAACTTCTGATACAAAAGAGTACAACTCGTGAATTGAATCATAATGGGCTAAATTGGATCTACCAATGTTTGTTGAAGCGACGGAAGAAGAGGAGGAAGAAGAGACCACCTTTGTTCGTGAGGGAGAATGTGATACTACTGGATCTACTCTGAAGGATCTCGTTGTAGGTACGGTTGTACTTGTACTTTCACCCGAAATAGGGACGCTGCTACCCTTCCTTTGCTCCCGTTGTATATTAACCACCATATACTGCTCTTCATCATCATCATCATCTTCACAACTTTCACTTTTGTAAATTTTTTTAGAGCCACTCCCACTCTCACTGCTCCCCTCGTTTACTGCAACCGATGTAATTACATTAGCGGAAGTGGTGGTTGAGGTGGTGGATGCGGATGATGGAGATGGTTGCACATCATCACGGCTAATGGCACTACTTTCTCCTTCAGGCTTGAGTGCTAAAGATGATGGTGCTGGTGAAAGTGAGAGGCCAATTGGAAGATAAGTTTTGGATGGAGGGATTGTTACAATGAATTTAACGCTTGTAGAGGGGGACCGTGGACCAGGACTGGGGGTAGCTGGGGACAGGAATGTACTTAATATCCCAGTAGAGGCGGATAAATTTTTTGTGGGTGTGGTCCCCAATAATTCAGTCTCCGACCTACTTTCTCTTTTTTCACTTTCTCCTTCACATTTTGCTTTTGGAAGAGTGGATGAGGATGAAAGTTTGGATGAGATGCGAGGTGGTGGTCTTGGGCTTGTCCCTCCAAGCTTCGGCTTTGGAGGAATTCTTGGTTTAAGGCTTTGATTTGAGAGTGTGGCGGTTGTGCTTCCGGCTAGTCGTTCACCAACAATGGGTGATGGGATGATAAGAAGGGGCTTAGAAGTAGTGGTCGAAGAGGTTGAGGTGGTAGTGGAAGTCGTGATGGTGGTTGGTAACAATGAAGGTGGATCTCGAGTAGTTTTAAATAATTTTTTCCATTTCCTCTTAATGGAAATGTTTTATGTAAATATGCAAAGCTGAAATTTCCATAATGCTGATATTTTAAGGATTGCAAAACAAATTAACCCTTTTCAGTATAATTGGAATAATTTAATCTAATACTCCAATAATTCCTATTTGTTCCTCACACTACACGCATACATAACGGCTTATTATTGGATTTAATTTTTTGTCGTGTCAATTTCATGGCATTTTAACATTATAAATCCGGATTAATGCCAGCCCTTTGGCTTGGATGGGAAATGAAACGAAAGAACCCAAAAGTACAAGTTTGTAGGATTAGATGAAAATCAATAAGTTGTAAAAAGGTGAAGACTTGTATTTTTTTACACGTATCAAAATGCAAGACGAATTATCCGCATTAAACTTTCACTCAAACTTTAAAACATTCATTCACTTCACTTTCACCTGACAAAATTCATGTAAATGGGAAATATTTTGCAAATCTCAAGCTTGGTCAATTTAAACTTTCACAAAAACCCAAATATCCCGTTTTGTCTTTTTTTCTCTCTCTCAGTCTTTTAA